>JBBPDC010080305.1:0-10331 GCA_037974485.1 Hemigrammopetersius urotaenia
GAGAGAGAGAGAGAGAGAGAGAGAGACAGAGACAAAGAAAGAGAAAGCGAGAGAGAGGGGGTGGGCACACAGAGCGCGCGCGCGAGAGAGAGCGTCAGAGAGAGAGAGAAACAGAGAGAGAGAGAACAGGTTTAAAACGGGCGCGATCCAAAAAAGTCACGAACGAGAGACAGAGAAAGAGAGAGAGCGACGGGCACATAGAGCGCGTGCGCAAGAGAGCGACAGAGAGAGAGAGAAACAGAGAGAGAGAGAGAGAGAGAAAGAAACAGGTTTAAAAACGGGCGCGATCCGGAAAAGCCACGAACGAGAGAGAGAGAGGCACAGAGAGAGCGGGCGCGCGAGAGAGAGAGCGACAGAGAGAGAAACAGAGAGAGAGAGAGAGACTGAGACAGAGTAAATCCGCGCTAAAATATCAAGGTGAAAGTCATCATAGCTTGCGGACACTTTGAAAAACTTCCAGACGGCAGATCTCATGTTGCCACTGGTAAGCTCCGCTCTGCTGTTGTTTACCTGTGCGCTGTGCTGCACGTGTGAAAAAGTCGCGCGAGTAATTTACGTCAAGTGATCGGCTTTTTTGATCGCCGCTTTTGGGGTTCGCCGATCAAGCTATTTTTAGCCAATATTGGCCGATCATGATCAGTGGCCGATCAATCGGAGCATCACTAGTTACAAAGGTTAGAGCAGCAAAAACAATAGAATAAAGCTATTAACACAGTATAATATAAAAACACACTATACAAATAATACAATAAAATATAGACATTTGTGTGTGTAAATATATATGTGAATATAAACCTATATTAGTATACGTATGTGTGTAGGTACATAGTGGATATATCTGTGCATGAACACTATATATACACTATATATACACACACAAGCAGCAGGCTTTGATAATCAATAATAATGCACCAAGACAGATTGTACATTGCTCACAAGCCAGAAAACCACAAAAAACTGCACATTTTACAAGAAATATTGCACACTAGGGATGCACTTATCAGTCCATGATGTTTCAATGTGTGTGTGTGTGTGTGTGTGTGTGTGTGTAGTAAAAATGTATGTTTGCTGTAAGTTCTGATAGCAGCTGGAAGAACATACCTGACTTTCTTCCCATTCTCAGTGATTTTGGTGACATTGAGAACGCCACACTTTTCTGAGGGCTGAAGAAAAGAAGAAAGATGAAAATGAAGCAGTTGCTGACTTGTGGCAGCAGACAGGCTGCTATGATCGAAATTAACCTCCTGAACCTTGGGTTCAGACTTTAATTTCCCCCACTCTCATTATTACAGTTTAGTAATTTCAGATCACACAACAGTAACTCACAATACAGGTGTAGGGAAATTTAGTATTGGGGGTCTTACTGATAAACAGTGTCAAGTCCTATTTAAAAATAATAAGGTTCAAGAAGTTAACAGATCTTGGAGGTCAAGTAGGAAAGTAATCAAAATGAACCACAGTCAGGACACAGGAATGCACATAACTAGTTATAAATTCAGCACTACACTTTGCCTCTAGATGGACCATAGATTTGCCTCAATTTATACAAACTGTGCACCCCAATCGCCCCTATTCCACTCACTCACACACACATACAGAATGGAAGTGAGAATGTGTTTAAGTAGATTAAATGAACATACACAGACACACGTGCACACGTTAGTATATTTACTGACTGTAGAGGGGTGTTTGGGTGAGGAGGGACAGGAGTCGGAGTCGGGGGAGTTGTGTTTGTTGGTCCCAGACTCCTATAAACCAGAAAGAGGAGAAGACAGAGTGGTATTAGTCTTGTTGATTAACAGAAGAGAAAGGGAGGATAGAAAGTAGTGAATTTGAGCCAGACTGAAGGTGTGTCGGGTTCTCCTGGGAGCTGAACCAATAGAACACAATGGATGATAACCCTTATTCATATTAGTTATTTGGTTACTGCTTCTAAGTGAAACATGGTGATTTAGTTTCTTTCATCACCCAGTAATGAGGACACCACACAGGAAGGGACACACCCTCAGACTACAGCAGGGGTTAGTGTGATCTACATGATCCAGTTTCAATTAAGCGTTTCAATCAAAGCGTTACTCTCGTGCACACACACTTTCTCATGCCCACACACTCCCGCACGCACACACACACTCTCACATTGAGCCTCTATAGCAGATTGTGCCTGATTTGTTCTAATACTCTGATCCCATTAAAAGCAGTAATCAACTCAGCATGGTCGTAGCACAGCGAAGGGTTTGGGCACTAACTTGATGTCTGTACAACGACAGGCCAAAAGCCTTGGGGAGGCGTTCCGAGGTGAACCGCCTACTTTTGACTGACAGCTGGAAAAGAACCAATGTAGAGTGATGCTGTGTTAAGCTCGATTCAGCTATTACTTCTCAGAAAGATGTTCCATTTCATTATAAATAATGTCAAAAATACTGTAAAGCAATCACGTTATTGGATATTTATTGAATAATGTGTCTACTTTTGTTATTTTATGCAACAAGTCTTTCCCTTAAGACTTTTGTAAGTGCATTCCCAATGTTTTTGGGGCATCAAGCATTTGCCTCATTTGCCTCTCCTGACAGTGCTTCCCTGGGCACCTCCTTCCCATCCAAAACAAGTTTGGGTCAGGCAACATGACCGTCTTTTGAATTAACCCAACAACAACACAGATAAAACTGTAGAAATTCAGTATTTTACAACAGTCACTTAAGAGTCACTTCAAGAGTAAGTTGATAAAAATTCACATTGATTGTGTACATGAGGTATATTAGCCATTCCTCCATACAGAACAGTCTCAAATACACTGGGAAATGAAACTCCACAGTGCAAGACAAAACACCAAATGACAACACAACTCAAGACAGGACTACAGAGCGCAAAAAAACAAGAGGGAACAATTCAATAGAATACAAAAAAACAACAGTTCTACAATCAGCTAAAATCTGAAAATGTGCACATGCATCTTCCATCATTGTTCAATAAAGATATGAAACAAAAAAAAATACATTTTAGGAGCCATTCATGAAAACATTCAAGTAAACACAATAGGTTCACAAACTTTGTCCAAATATTTGCAAGTGTGAAAGAGGTAAAAGCGACCAGTGAAGCTGATCCTGGATCAGGCTTCCCCACAACACTAATGGCAAGATGCCAAAAATCCACACCGACCCACTAACAGCTAATCGAGGCTAATGGATGAAACTGGGTTGTGCTAATCTGCAGTAGGATCTGCGAGCAGTAAGCAGGGCCTCCAACGGCAGAGGAAGATGCCTAATTGGCTTTCAGACGGCATGCTGGTTTTCAAAGTAAGACACTATGGGAAATAGTCTGCAAAACTATTCTGAGCACACTTCCCTAATCATTATCCACTGAGACCAAATGCAATGAACATGTCCTCTAGGAAAAAGCAACTATTTCTGGTCACCTTAATATAAACAACGTTAATAACAATTCATCACAGCAATCATAGTCATGGTATTTTTGGTCTGAAAACATAGCTATTGGCAACTTTGTTTGAACATTTGAACAAGAAAACAAGAACTTCCAGTCAAGAACTTCCGCAGTTTTACGCGGATCAAGAGTCACGGATTCAGTCACACAATCAGTCACAAACAAACCAAACGGATCGTTTTACCTGGAAATCTTCACAACGCAGAAACTGCAAATATTCTCCGCTTTTTTTGTGTGAAAATTTGTTATTTTAATGAATTCTAAAATTAAATAGTATAATTTACTAGTAACATAAATAGTAATCCAAATATAAATTCAGCTAAATTCCCAGTTATTGGCTGCTGCCCTCCTGTTCTCCAGCTTTCGTTTCATTCTTGTAAAAGCCATATGTCGCCCAAACGCCCTGCGCCTTCTGGCAATGCAGCAGATTCTCGGACACATCTTGGGTGAGAATTACAGGCCGACAGCCGTGGATCAGTGGGCTGAGATTTAATTTTAGGTTTGGCTTGGTACATTACCCTTGGCGGGTGTGTGCGAAGGGCAGTCCGCCACTGTATACATTTTTGTTAAGGGTAATGCATTAAGCAGAATTTAAATCTCTCTCTCTCTCTCTATCTGGCTTTCTGTCTCCCTTTCTCTCTGTTGCGGCATCTTGGGCCAACGGCTGCGTACCGGGCGGATTGCCGGTCCACCCTGGTGTACATTTTCGTTGAGGGTATTGTATTAAGCTGCATTTAAGCCTCTCGCTCTATCTTTCTGTGTCTCTATCGCAACATCTCGACGTGGCATCTCGGCCCAACGGCCGCCCCATATACATTTTCGTTAAGAGAAACGTATTAAGCTGAAATTAAAATGAAATCAACACGCACACACGCGCACACGTGTTTCAAAATCAAGTGCCATTTTTTCTTAGAACTAATAATTTTTGCAAAAACCCCAGCAAATTCAGGGAAGCAGCAGAGATCCTCCACAATATTTTATTTCATGGCAATATATACTTCATGTATTTTAGTGGTAATTATTAAATGTATTTAAAAAATACATTAAATTACTCTATTTACCCTGCTTGTACAAAAGAAAATGGCCGCGCAGAGCAAAAAAAAAAAAAGTGTGCATGAATTACGGTGCAGTCTGTACAATGGTAATATCGGTATTTACATTCTAGCACTGCAGGAGTTCGGTGAACACTGTACAGTACAGATACTGTTTATCTTTACATTTTCTTTAAATGTTTTGGGAGAATATTTGGGGGCATACTTAGTGTTTAGACTAGGGCTGCACGATACTAGGAAAACATGTGATATGCCATGATATTGTTGAGTGTTGCGAAGGCAAGATCACATGTGATAAGTGAGTAAAAACTTGGCCTTTATACTGTTAATGTTTTTCTGCTTAGGATTTGCTGGTAATATAGACTCCAGACACTGACTAGTCTATGCAAAAAAAATGAAATGCAATATTTCCATTCCAGAATTTACTTAAACAGAGCATTTAATGCCTCCCATAAAAGATTTGAACCATTGAACATTCAGAAAAAAATCTGAAAATATATTTAATAATTTTAAATCTTAAATAAATGTAAACATAATTTAAATTATAGTAAGTTCTTAGCCAGAAAAAAAAATAGCAAAAGGAACAATCTATAACAGCAGCACAGAAGATGAAGAAACCGCCCCGTGATTTTTTTTTTGCCCTTTTCTCTGTGGCTCTGGGTGAAGAGTTTTGGAAAAACAATTTATTGCAGTTCAGTCAGTCATTCGCGATATGTATATTGCGCATGTTGATATCGCGATGACGGTAAATTTGCGATATATTGTGAAGCACTAGTTTAGACTATAAAAAAAAGTCTTAAGTATTTTTTTTAAACCAAAACACAACGTGATTTTTCACTATACGCGGTTGCTCTTGGAACGTAAACCCCTGGATTACTGTACATAATGAATTTGGCTTAATAGGACAAATGACATTAACAAACAAGGCAGGAAAGCACCTCCACAGGAAAGCACTATTAAAGGCCGCATGTGTGGTATCTGAGCTAGACTGGGATGTGGAGCTTGCGGCTCTGCTGGATTAGGTGGCGAGAGTGCCGAGTCTCAGTGTGAAAGCTGTCTGAGCTGATTAGAAGTGATCTGCCCAAACAGCTACTCTCACTCAGCACAGGACTAATAACACTGTACTGACTTCACAGAGTCTGAAACACAGCTGTAAGCAGGGGTTAAATTAGGGTTTGTTATGTGGGGGGGTTCTGTGGTTTCAGGGAGCCTGTGTGTGCGCATAGACTACAAATTCTGACTGGTATCATTTGACTAACTATAAAAGTATAACAAGATGAAACAACCCTCTGTTCTGAACTCTAAAACACTAATCAAAGTCATTCTCTCCCACTGGGCTGCCATCACCTTCACAGCAGGAATGTACAAGAAGCAGGCACCTCCATGTTTAGCAGTATGCCAGTAATGGATAGTACGTTCCCCCAATAATGGCTTTGGTCTCTCTTTCCTGGCCCATGACACTCATCAGGTCGCTACATTAGGAAACTATTCTGCATGACCTAACCATGGTGTAACTAGAGTCGCTCTGCTATTCGACTCAAACGGAGATTGTCCTGACAATGCTCTGATATTTCAATATGTAATTAGGTTGCTTAGCGCTTTAAATTAATCTAGTACTCACCAGTTATCTTAACGTGACAGCGAGCTACTGAAAATTGGCAACAGGCCTCTGCAAACTATCATTTAAAGCTTAAAAAGTATCACGTAATAGTAAATCAGGGGGATTTACATTCTGATTCCGATTTTTCTTATCCTGACCGTTGAATCAATCAGTCCTTCATTACATTAAATTAAAGTGAAAGTGACCATACATGAGCAAACCACAGCACACAAAGTGAACAGCTCCAAATTCTTCATCTGAATTTAAACCATTTGACCCATTCACCAAGTGAGTCAGGAACACAGCGCCCTGGTGGGGGCGGTATCTTGTTCAAGGGTACCTCAGGGGTGCTTAGCAGTCTTGGGAAACTTCCTGATCGCAAGGCGAATGCCCAAACCACTAGGCCACCAGCTGCTGATTTAGTTTTATATCAGGAGCTGCTGATGGAATTTCACGAATCCAAACAACAGCTAGAGGAACCGAGGAGCAATCTGGAACCGTGTTCTCACCAGATCACAAAACTGCTTTTTTTTTTCTTTTCAAAAACTAAACACATCTAGATTTTACCGCTTTGTTAGTTTGTACTTATTCTAATGTTAACTTTAAAGCTATTTTTCTCAGCGTGTCTTTCTGCTAGTAAACAATCTGCACAGGTGCCCAAGACTCTGCACAGTACTATAGCTTTTTAAAAAAAAAACCACTGAAAGAAAAAGAGAAAGCCTGTGAAAATTCTGAAGATCTTTATATGAAGAAAACATGTTTTAGCGACTGTGTGAATTATTAATAATAGTGAGAATTATTCAAATGTGAAGGACTGAGGTTCCCTGATAACAGAAGAGTGCAGGCCTATGTGCCGGGACAGACCTCAGGATAGCTGCAGCACAATGTAACCTCTATATGCAAGTACATACCTTGTCACTAAGGTCTAATACATAGGTGCTGTATCTCCACTTGGTCAGGACAATTGGGTCTGGCTGTTTTCTTTCCAAACTGCGACTCTTAGGAGCTTCTCCAGCATTTTGAGGGGAAAGATTGTACTGTAGAGAGAGTGAAAGATGTGAAAGAGGTTAATTAGGAACAGAGACAACAAAAAATACAACTAAATAAACATGAAAGAAAGAGAAAATGAGACCTTAGCATCTACAACCAGATACACAAGTAAGAAAGTTAACACACAAATAAAACAAAACAGAACAGATACCTCTCCCCTCGCTGGCCACAACACCATGCGTGGTCCACTGTCCCTATCCCAGACAAAACCCCCCATCCCAAACAACGCTCAGGCCTACTCCATGAGTGCTGCGTGTTAAAGACTGGGAGCGTACAAGGTACGTGAGAGCCTGCAGTCACACCAAGTGTGGTCTAGAGTCTCAAGTTGTGCGCCTGGGTGTCTGATCTATTAACTAGATTAGAGAATCAGGGTTAATTTTAGATTAGTTAGCAACCCTGTGGATCGCTTGACTTATTGGCCAGCAATAACAGCTAAAGGGAAGATTAGAGGGTGGTTGTGTGTATTTATACTTGCTGTAGCCCTAAAAGTCCTCCAAAACAGCAAACATCAGCCATAACGCTAAAAGGAATAGACTAGTATTGAGTAGGTATCTCTCATAACGCCAAAAAAATCTCTGACACGTCGAGGTATGGACTCCACAGGACAAGACATGAAAAGCAGATCCTTTAAGTCTGATAGGTTGTGAGGTGGGGCCTCCATAGACTGGACTAGTTTGTCCAGCACACTAATCTGGGGAATATGGAGGCATCTGGAACTCTGTCATGTTCCTCGAATAATCCTTGAGCAATATTTGCAGTGTGGCAGGATGCATTATTCTGGTAAGACCATACTGCCAGTATGGTATCAGCTACCTAAAAAGTGGCCCCTTGTCAAAGTAACATCAGAATGAATGTAGGACTCAGTGTTTTCAAGCAGAACATTGTTCAGAGCATCACACAGACCCCCCTAGAAGCCTTCCCATAAGACATGCAGGTTATCATCTCTTACCCAGATCACACGCACTCGCACGATGCGAAAAAACATGATTCTTTAGACCAGGTCACCTTCTTCCATTACTCCGTGATCCAGTTTTAATGTTCTTATACCCATTGTAGGCAGATTTTGACAGTTGACAGGGGGCAGCATGGACATTCAAACTGATCTGAACTACACACTGTGCTTTTTGATACCTTTTTAATCATGTTTCAGCATTTTGTGCTACAGTAACTAATGTGAAATTTACAGGCCTTCTCTCTAAACCCTTTTCTATTTGTGACATTTTCTACAAGAATGTAGCAAAAATGACGTGTTTACATTCGTGTGTAGTGTGTCATCTCTTACTTTGGGGAGCTCCCACTCGGAGCGGGATCCGTCAGCATTGTAGTAGTACGGCCTGCCCTGCTCGTCCACATGCTTTATCCACTAAAACATACATAAGGAACAGTCGGATGGATAAAAACCTCACAGGACTGAAGAAAGTAACTGAAGTGACAACACTATCCCAAAATCAAAGCTGGACAGTAATTTATAAACATGTGTGATCTGCATAGAGATCTACCTTCTCATTATTGTATTCACACACATAAAGCGTGTGACCATGTTCATCCAGTTCCTCAGACCAGCCTCTAGGTGGCGATCCGTACTGACTGTCAGACTGACTGGAGTGAGTGCTGGGACAGTTCTCTTCAGAGGACAGCACCTGAGAGGGAGGGAGGGAGGGAGGGAGGGAACAAAGAAAAAGAGACAAAAATGTCAAAAAAGAAAAAAAGGGAAAAATCATGTTGAATAGATGCTGAAAAGACAAATTTAAATTATCCTAAATTACTTAGAATAGAACTTTCATTAAATGTTACTTTTAATGATATTTTGGTCTGAAGTTGAGTGTGACAGTTATGTTAACAGTCATAACCAATTAAAAACACCATAACATGCCCACTACAATTGACAAATATGACTTTAAAAGAAATATATAAATATACTAATATCCCAAAACAAACATAAGAAACAAGTATGACGAGGAAAAATGTCATCTGCATAACTTTTAATTACATCATTGTAAAGTCTACCTTTACATTGTCTAAAAATTTCAAAACTGGTATATACACATAGTATTGTAACTGTAATTATTAAATATGGCACCTCTTGCTTTGTTGTCCACTCCAATGAAAAAAAAACACTGTGATACATTGTGCATTAGGAAAATCGATTTTCCATTTTCACCATATTATCCACCCTGAAACCATAAATAAAATTGCAGTCACAGTTGACACCTCTACCGTTTCAGCCTCAAGGTGGCAGTGTTGCCATACTCAGATCGAACGCTGTGGCAAGACATAGAATCCTCCTCTCCAAAATAGTGTGTCCACACACTCACTGAGACACACAATCGTCTCATACACTATCAGGGCACATTCTGTCCTCTGGCACAGCGGCACAACTTCTATTAGTCCACTTCGTAACCACAGCAAAACTTAAGAACTTCTCTCAGCTGTTTTCCACAAAAGCAACTACCTCTCTCCCTCTCCCTCTCTCTCCCTCATACACACACAGACACACATCCCAGTAAATCTGGTGAATCCTACATATCTGGATAGTTTAATTATAGAATGCAGACCTACTTAAACACTGGCCCAGTTTAAACACACATACTCTTTCAAAGTGCAGTCCCATGCACTTTCCATGCTGTTTTCCCAGCACATTGTAGGTGTGTGTAAGTTTGTGTGTGTGTTTCATCTGGGACAGGGTCTCTATTTTTATGTTCCAGTTCACATCTCAGTAGGGCTAGTCAGCATTCTAGGGCCTAGTTTTCTGGTTAAGGTGTATTCGGAGGTGGATCTGAACAATAAGGTGCAGTGGGGCTGTGTGTGTGTGTGCGTGTATGTGCGCAAGAACGTGTGAAAGTGTAAAGTGACCACTCTGTCATACGTGAACAAGCCACAGCACACAGTGTGAACAGCATGAATATCTTCCTCTTCATTTAACCCATTCACCAAGAGCAGCAGCGGGCAGCCAGGAACACAGAAGTGTGGGGGGACAGTATCTTGCCCATGGCCGAATCACTGTATGGGTGTGTATGGGTGTGTGTGTGTGTGTGTGTGTGTGTCAGCATTCAGGGCCTGGTGTTTTGGTTAAGGTGTATTTGGAGGTGGAGCTGAATAATAATGTGCAGGGGCTGTGTGTGTGTGTGTGTGTGTGTGTGTGTCTGTTTGTGTGTGTGTGTGTGTGTGTGTGTGTGTGTGTGTGTGTGTGT
>JBBPDC010080326.1:0-10330 GCA_037974485.1 Hemigrammopetersius urotaenia
TCACAGCTTTTTTCGTGGCAATATACATTTAAGTGCTTCCACACATTTAAGTGCTAAATTTTTAAGAAAAATATAATTTATGTCACCGCAATCCGTCTCTGAATCACACACTGAAGCACAAAGTCCTTTAAGAATCTCCTTTATTAGTAAAATAGTTATTAGACAGTTCCAAAGAACAGTAGATAGAAGAAAGATGGTCTGAGCTTCATTTTTATACTGTCCTCCAAGAGAGAGAGGGACCCCACAGCCTCCTGCCCCTTGGCTGTGAATCGGATCTACTCTTGTAGTTACACACTAACGACTTTCACATGCCTGAGGAGCAAAGTGTAACCCACACTTGGGAGGACAATCAAATGTTTTCAGGAACTGAGGTCACATGTAGACATGAGGTTAGAGGCCTAAGGCCATTACACAGATGTGCAATTGTCATACAAACATGTACACAATATATAGACGTTCAATATTAGTTCAATCATGAGTTAAACACAAGGTCAATCATGAGGTTAACATAAAATACAATTTTACAATACTAATTTGGAGCATCTCGAGTGTTCTTGTGTTTTACATTCTTAAAGCCCCGTATTTTTATTACTGTATTTATCTGCTTATACCAAAGAAAAGGCGCCTCATGAATTCCAGTCCAGTCTATACAAGAGTAACATCTCTATTTACATTCTAGCACTGCGGGAGACAGCAGTTCAGTGTAAACTGTACTGTACAGATACTGGTTTACCTTCACAATTTAAAATGAAATTAAAGTGTTTGGGGAGGATATTTGGGGGCATATTTGGGGTTTACACTATAAAATAGGCATTTTCTGAAAACAGGCCAGCAGGAGAGATGTAACACCCAGTTGATTTTTGGAATGTTTACTTGTTATGTAACAAACAATTTACTCCCTTTCAAGCTCTCAAACAAAGAGGCAGCCATTCTCTAACCTCCTACCACACAGAGTTCTACAACAATACTTCTGAGTGGCATGTGTTACGGTTCGGTCAGTGGCCGGTAGGGGCCACTGCTTTTTAGTTAGTTTTGGGGACTTTTATTTTGATGTTAATGTCTGTTTAGTTCATGTGTCATGTGTTTTGGCTTTCACTTGTTCTGGTTTGGTTCTTCATTATGTTTTGTATTTAAGTTCAGTTCATGTGGACCCCTGTTATCGGTCCATCACCCTCTTCACCCGTTCTACCGTCTGTTTATGTTCTTGTTGAATAAAAGGAGAGTAACAAAGATGGAAGCCCTTGTCTGTCTTGGGAAAAAGCATGGCAGTGGGTTAACCCCCACCGCCATGACAGCAAGGCTAATGCATGATCTACATACCGGACACACAAACACATTTGACAAAGATAAACAACCAGAAGGACTGAGAAAAGCCAAACAACTTTAATGTTGATCCCTCTGGAACGCCACCTGAAAGGCACTTTACAAGGAGGCTTGGGATGAAAGCTTGGTTGTTCCAGAGACAACAATCAAAACGAGATGGAATGACCTGCCAAATCAATGTAATAATCCAGAATGCATTAAAGTCTAAACAGTATCACTGGTTATTTGAGGTCTGGACGTTACACTGGGTTGTATTAGCTCAGATATTAGAGCCAGACCAGTATGAAAACTTCACACTCCTAATGGTTTTCAGAAGCTAAAATATACAAACACGAATCTTGGTCAATATTACTTTTCATTACGTAATTGATATTATACCAAACATTTCTGTATGTAGCATAATCTATTCATACAGTGGTTGTTTTAATGATGTTACCCCTGTATAGACTGAACTGTAATTCACGCAGAGCCATTTCTTTGGTATAAGCAGGTAAATACAGTAATAAATTCATTTAATTTACAGTAATAAACATACAGGCTTTCAGAAGAACAAAACGAAGAACAGGAGAACACTCAGAGGAACACTCGAGGCGCTCCACACTGAAACTGTTCTGATGCTGAATGCTGGGCTGCAGCTGCCAGGGATGCTTCATAGGGCAGCAGCCAATATATATGGTTACTTTGTGTCTCTCAACAGTACTAAAACATTTATACATGTATGTTTTGTGTAGAAATGTAGCTGAATTTGTGTTAATATTCATGTTACAAAATTAGTAAATGTGTTGTTCTTAATTTAGCACTAAAACGAAAACTTCTTTATTGCAAAAGAAGAGTTTTTGCAATTTCCGCAAATTTGTGGGGATTTCAGAGAAAAGTTATTAGACCGCTTCTAAGAAAAAATATGCAAACAACTGAAGCTGTGAACATTGCCTAGCCAGTTCATGTGTTCATCTCACAGAAGATCTAAAGCCAGGGTTCAGTTCATTGTGAACAGCTTCATGGACAATAACAATCAGCCCATATTGTTTACGGCTACAAAACAGAATGAACCTTTTCAATATGAATTCAAAGCCATTTTGCCTTCAGCCAAGAAGAACTCTCCTATTGTTAACCATCCAAACACCGCCCGAGATGATGCAACCCAACGGCCCCTTCGCAATCTCATTGTTCTGGAGTTGAATGGAACTCGTGTCCGGTTGAGAAACACCTCTCAGTGGGATAAGAGTGGGGTGGAGGAAGAGTTTCCTCCAGACTCCCAGCTCTGACTGGGAAGGGAATGGAGGCACTGTTCAGGGCTTGGACTTGATATGAGTTCCACAACGATTCCACCCCGTTATGCTTATAATAAAATGAATCCAGCCCGGATTACAGCCTCCCGCCAGTATAATGTCATAATGCGCATTCATATTTTTATTTATTTTTTAAATGTATTTCATGTTATTGCATTACCTCTGTAATACAAAAAATCCCCACCTGGGGATTAATAAAGTATTATCTAATCTAATCTTATAACACACTCCGCTTAATAAAGCCGAAGCCTCTGGCTGATTCTAGACACCTCGTATTGTTTGGAACATGATGAGTGTAATCCCCAACTCATTATGTCACAGTGGCTCTGTCCATGTGATTGTGCAGCTCCCAACTTAAAGGGAGAAGATACAGTAGTCAGGTTTCCATCCAAGGAGTTTTCGCGAAAAAATATTTAGCCGATATAGCCGATGGAAATGCTAATTATCGATGAATGTCGACGTAATATTTTTCCGTTTAACTTTAGCGCATAAATTCTGTATCGATACTTCAGACTTTGGAAACACTTTTTGTCGGACAAAAAAGGCTTTAACGCAAATAAATGTGTCACATGATACAATCCGCTTTTGGGTTGGAGCCGGTGGTCGGTGGCAACCTGTGATGGGCGCAACATCAGGACTGATGAATCCACAACATCTCAAACGCCGGGCGTGTCGTTCTAAAGGCAGGCAGAGATTTTCTGTGAAGTGTAAAGCTGCGATTTACGTTTATTATTGTATTTTAAAGATACCCCCATTTTTGTGCGTATCATTTATTTGTATAAATATGTATATTTATCTGCCACTCCTTAAAGGCCGGGCCGTGAACATAGTTTCTGATATTAAACCGGTCCCTGACGAAGTAAAGGCTGGGGACCACTGCTCTAGGGCTATCAGACAAGCTTCATTCTGCTGTCGTCTTCGGATATTTTGTACATTTCGAATTATTTGTGAAACTGAAATAACAGTAAGCTGGCAAATAAAAAAAACTTGCTGAATAAACACGCCATCATTTTTTTCTTTGTTTAGCGGAGGGGGGTGTCACGTGGAAAACAAAAGGTAGATCATTTGCGACAAACACAAAATTATGTATGGAAACGGCTCAAGGGCAGATTTTTTTTTTTGCGATACTCCAAAACTTATGCGACAGTTCGTTTTGGGGGGATGACGTCATCATGCACACCGTTTTATTGATAAAAAGCCAGTTGGATGGAAACAGGCTGGAGACAGCAAATTTCGCACATTTTTTTACGCATATTCTGTTTGCCCATAACAAAACGTCGCAAAACACTGGATGGAAACTTGGCTAAAGACATAAAATAAACCTTTTCATGAGTGTAATTCAACAGTGTGATGCGTTTCAACTTAAGCCGCAATGCAATTCATTTGTAATGGCAAGATCTACATACCAGACACACAAACACATATTACAAAGATAAACAACCAGAAGCACTGAGAAAAGCCGAACAACTGTTGATCCCTCTGGAACGCCACCTGAAAGGCACTTTACAAGGAGGCTTGGGATGAAAGCTTGGTTGTTCCAGAGACTCGTCGGAAAACAATCAAGATGAAGATGGAATAACCTTCCAAATCAATGTAATAATACACTTTAATTTAACTTTAAACTCAGCAAAATAAGCCTTAATGCAATTCATTTGTAATTCAGTTGTAAATTCACCGGCTCTTACCAAGCCATCGATGGTTAAGAATGGTGGCCACATTCACAGGTAGATTGTTTTTAATTAAACCACAACAAACAAGGATATGCGTCTTGTTTTATAACCGACCTGATCTTCAGTGTCTTGAAGTCTGTAAAAGAGTCTACTGTGTGTTTCGCTCCCAATTTGTTTCTTGGTGTTTGTTTTTTAGTTTATTTGGTTCGTGACTTCACTGACTCTCTCACTCATTTTGAAGGTGACTCGATCGTCCTCTCTCTCCACTAAAACTACTGAGGGGACTCGACCACTATGGCATTAATAAGGATTTGAATGTTTATGTTTATTCTTTATTAATTATTCAGTCAAACACTGTAGTCCTTTAAAGCGGACAAATTATGCAAAACTCAATTTTGCATCCTTTTGTATTTTCATTTGTGTCTCTACTGCTCGTATAAACACTCCAAGCTCAAAAAAGACCTTCCATCCGTTTTCTGGGAGTCAGCTGAAAGATTTTGGTGTCAGGAATCATGTGCTTCTATGAGCTGTTTGGATGCTCCCTTATTCTGACGTTTAGGGCTGATAGCTCCTCTGTTTTCTGCCTTTTTCACATGAGATAAACGTGCAGGGTAAGCATGGGATGGGTGGGGCGTGGCCAGCAACAGCTTATTTGCATAAAAGTGACAGAGCCCTGAAACGACTCATTCTGAAAGGGCCTGAAACTGTGGAGAATAAAGCTGGTGAATCTCATTATGTGGGAGTGATTCTGTGCAAAGATCTAAATGAAGATGTTTTGTAGCCCATAGACCTTTTATAACTAAAGTGAGTTTTGCATAATATGTCCCCTTTAACTGTGTTTTAACTGCTTATAGCTCTGCACACCATGACGAGTCTTCTGGAGTACAATATAGCACTGAAAAAGGTGATCACGTCACATCCTAAAGTTATTCAGCAGTATTATTTAAAGCATTTGGAACAGGGGTGTTTACTCCCTTTGTTTCCAGGAGATGTGTTTTTGCTGTTTTGAATACCACCTGCCTCCACACACCACACAAAAACAGCAGTCTGTGGTTATTCTGCAGATCAGATAACATTTCCTTTCAAAGCAGCTTCACCATGTTATTCACCATGTCACCATGTTTACTGACTCAACTATAACAAACCTGACATCTCTCTGAGCTGCACAATAACCACAGCACAGTAAACGATGGCACAAATGGTTGCAGGCACTTTTAGCGGAGGTTCGTCAACAAGCAACTTAAGTGCATCTCAGTCTCAAATCTGTAGTCATTTGTTTGTTTTTGTGTATGTGTGAACACACAAATTAACTCAGACCGTCTGAAACCAGGGGCGTGGAACTCCAGTCCTGAAGGTCCGTGGTCCAGCAGGTTTTGATGATTTCCCTGCTCAGAAACTCCTGTTTCACCTCAGCAGTGAACCCTCAGGTTTGGTGAATGTGTTTGATGGTTCTCCTCCTCAAACATTGCAATTCATTTGTATTTATTAGTTTATTTGATATTGTCAGTTTTCCCGGGGCTGTATCACATGATCTACGTCCGGCAAGCCTAAAGGGTGAAACATGTCTAAGTGAACCCGGAACACGTGAGTTTAACTGAACCGTGCTGGGACTGAAAGCGAACCGGACTGAGTCTGACTCCTGATGTGTCTCAGTTCAGTTCAGAAGGTCGGAGTGGTGTGTTCACATATAAGCAAAAAATGCTGACTAAACGATCTGAGATCACTTTAAGGGCTGAAACAGACAGTGAAAGCATCCAAACTTTTTTTGGCCTAATTTTTGTCCGGTATAGCAAAGGCTGCGAAGGCAAGTCAAGCAGGTTTTACTGTCATTTCAGCCACAAATATGGGACACAGTGAGATGAAATCGTGTTCCTCCAGGACCATGGTGCAACACAAAGAACAGAAACAGAACACCAGACTACGTAAGTGTGGACAGGACGAAACATACCTCGGGGTGTTTTAACATATAGTCCTCTTTAAAGGAACCGAACTCAGTCCTTTAGTTCCTCCTCCCACATGCTGTTTCTGTTTTCTTTCCATTACTGGGAATGTTTTTCTCCAGAAGAGTTGACGATTATAAGCTCTACCGAACTTCTACATTTTCCACAAAGATCTCTGCTACTGTTTTCTTCACTGAAACTGAGGAAGAGCAAGAATATTTTGAGTCTGAGTTGATCTCGGAAGGAATCTCTGGGTCCCACTTATTTATTTACTTATTTATTTATTGTTTTTTTTTTTAATTATCATTTATTCTTTTGTATTTATCAGTTTATTTCTTTATTGTCTGTATTCCAGGGGTTGTGCTGTGTGACCTACCCACAGCAAGCCTAAAGTGTGAAACGTGTCTAATCGAACCTGGAGCGCTTTGTGTTCATAACGCGCAAGTGCTGGGACTGAAAGAGAACTGGACTCCGACCGACTCCCGATGTGTCTCAGTTCAGTTTGTTTCAGAGGGTCTGAGGCATGTTCACATATAGGCAAAAAATGCTGACTAATCGATCAGAGTTAACTTTAATGGAAAAGTGTGAAAGCATCCAAACATTTTTGCCATGCATTCATTACCGACGCTGTCCTTCTCTAATCTATCAAGAGATGGGCACTACAGTACGTAAATACAGTAACTCCTCAATTTTACGCGGATCAGCATTCGCAGATTTTTTCTGAGAACCGAATTGTATTACCGCCACCAGTCCAGCGGTGGCGATAATACACTGAAAAGTTGTCAAACACCATAAAAAGAAGAAGAGGCACATGACTGCGCCGTGTCTTGTCCTCATATTTTAGTGTTTTAAAAGTTTCCCCCAATTTTCAGTCATCTCAGTTTATTTTGTATTAGTAAGCTGTAAGCTTAAATTTCTTTTGCATGGGTTTCTCTGCAGGATAAAGGAAATTAAAAATTACCCAGACTGGCTTTCTTACTTCACTGGCAAAATAACTGGCCTTTCACTCCATGGACTGAACTGATATTTTTCTTTGAAATGACACTTTTTGTACTATCTTTCCTCTAAATTTTTTGTTGCTGCAACCATGCCAACGCAGGCTCACGCACTCTCAGTGGCTCTAGGTATCAGAGTCCTATTATGTAATGGGCTGCTGCCCTGTGAATACAGATATATTCTTATCAGTCTAAGCTAATCTCTTCTAAACGCGTGGAGGATTACCAAGAACCAAACACCGCAATCCAGGGAACGACCTTTAACAGTCTTTAACTGGACTAAAGTCAACCTGGCGTCCATCTTCGGCTACTGGCTTCACAAGCACGATCAAAGCAGGAGCAAAACACACAGCACACTCATAAACAGACCTCAGGTCAGTGATAAAAGATGATGTCGGTTTGTTTGAGGCTGTTTACACACTTGGTCCATTTCAATAGAATAGGACTGTGGCAGCCACACATGTGCCAAATGTCACCACGATCAATGCCAACTGTCTGCTAGAGGGGCATTAAGCCTTACCAGCTCTGGACTGAGGAGCAGTGGAACTGTCTTCTCTGGAATGATGAAGCTCTAACCAATACTTTGAATCAGTTGAGAGTCATCCAGAACTAGTCATGTGACATGAGTACCTGACATCATTAATGCCTTTGTGGCTGAATGCAATCAAATCTTCACAGCTGATTTTCAAAATCTACTGTAAAGCCTTTACAGGAAAGGAGTTTCTACACATATTTCATAATAAACAATGCACAGGTGTCTACAAACTTAGACTCTAACCAAATTTACAGTTGGCAAAAAAGTCCATTATATTACCATAAAGAGGTGAAAGAAGACGTCAGTCAGTGGTGGAACACAGCAGATCTTTGTCTGCAGCATAGTGCTTCACATTGTATGCTCATTTCCATTCTTAACGTGGCGGTAATTTTAATCCGGGACAGATATCAGACAACATCTATGACAACCTTTATTCACAAAATACCACAGGGAGATAAGAGCTCTACAACTATATTTGTATTTACAGTCCATCTGTATTTACAGTCCATGATATGATTCATATTTAGAGCAGGACTGTAGCTAAAGAATTACTTCAATAGTCAAAATACAGATCACTGAAACGAATAATCGATTATTGGGTAACGATTAGGGGTGTAACGGTACACAGATGTTACGGTTCAGTACGTACCTCGGTTTTGGGGTCACGGTTCGGTACGGTTCACAATACAGCAAAGTTATACAACGAAACGTTCTAAAGAATGAGGCTTGGTTTGTTTTCATTTATTTTAAATAAACAGCAGTTTATTAACCATTAAACACACACTCTTGTTTATATTTGTATGTATGTGTAAGGCAGCAGAAGTGTTACGTCAGTAGATGGCACTACTGCACCACACTACGACTCATATTTATGATTTACTTGCGTTTTTTGGTCCCTCTGTGATTCTGTATTACTTCACGTATTAATCACGCCTTCTCTGTCATACCGTGTATACTCCGAAAGACATCATGAACTGAACCGTGACCCATGTACCGTGACGGTTCAGCACGAAGAATTCACCAAGTGAAGCAGCGGGCAGCCAAGAACTCAGCGCCCGGGGAGGCTTTCTAGGATTGAAAGCAGTTATTCACTGCTGCAGAAAAGACGCACTATGATACTGAAGGAAAAAGAAACATGTTAATTTTACACTCCACCATCTGAGGGCTTTCCTTTTTGGTCATTGCTGGTTCTGATTCAACCTATACTGGGCACACACACATAAAGCAGAGTTTTTTAATTTAGAAAGTACAAGGCAGCACCACATTCTCTACCCATTAACAACGGCATGCAGATTGTAAAGTTAGGCCACATACGGAACATTACACAACTCATGTGTTCACATGCCAGGCAAGGTCAGCTTTGCAGTTTTTCGTTAAATTAAGAGTGAAACTGTCCCACACTTCAGAAGTTCTTGTTGTAAAGGACTTGCCAATGACATCACCAACCCGCTCACAATTATACTCAGTGGAAACTCAGTGGAAACTAAGGTGGGTGTAGCCTAGTGGGTAGGATACTTGCCTCTGGACCAAGGGGTCATGGGTTCGAATCCTACTCTCCACACACCACCACTGAGTTCCTGAGCACGACCCTGAACCCCAAGTTGCTCCAAAGAGACTGCCCCCTGTAGTTAGGGAATGCAAGTTGCTTTTGATAAAAATGCCGTAAATGCTAATTTGGTCGTTAAGTTTAGCCAAATACATGGATAATTCGCTGCACCCCAAATTAAGATGCGGCAGAAAGATCAATAAAACCTAGCTTCACTTATTTGAACGCATGTCCTCTTAATGTGACAAGCTGTGTTTCTCATGCAAATCACTTTCGTTCATAGCAGATGAGGGTGATCTGAACAATACAGCAGAAATTATATAAAAATCCTTTCGGGTGCTTTCACTTTAAAGCTCGTTAAGCTCTGACCGTCCCTGGATATCCTCTCAAGGAAACGGTCTCCTCATAAATCACACAACAGCACGGGACGTACCGGTCCGGATTTACCCCTCTGGCTGGCTCAGGGCTTCTGCACAGCTGGTCAAGCGATGATATAAACAGTTACATAATTAATTCATAAATCAAAAAGGTAATAACACAGGGCTGACTTCGGAGGATTAAAGGGAAACATCCCAATCAAACCTGTATCCACCACTGGAAAAACATTACACTCCCTAAAACAAACTCAATGTGAGTGGTCACGAGTGTTGGGTAAAGGACAGGACTGGCTGAAGCAGGGACGACTGTAGGCACAACATGAGCTCCTTTTATATGTACACCAAGAATTTACTCAAAAAATTAACAGCCTAGTACAAGAACTAATACAATTGCTGTGAAATAATTGGGAGGGCTGATACACTACATATATTATGGAAGACAATTACATATAAATTACACCTGCAGAGCGTAGTGTTTTGTGAAGCTTTTGGTTTTATTTTGGTTTAGGAGTGTATGAACACTACACAGTCTCACAGTCATTAGTTACAGAGACAGTCTCAGAGTCATTAGTTACAGAGACAGTCTCACAGTCATTAGTTACAGGGACAGTCTCACAGTCATTAGTTACAGAGACAGTCTCACAGTCATTAGTTA
>JBBPDC010080337.1:0-10329 GCA_037974485.1 Hemigrammopetersius urotaenia
CTGACCAATTTATGAGCTCCGCTAACCTTATGGTTCTACTACAGAGACTGTAGTCCACTGTGTCTAGCCCAAATTATCTGAACATCTACCCCATTCATCAGTTTCTGACCACAGGCTCACAGATTTGAGTGGTGCTCCATTTCTAGCACAGCGGATGTGTGGTGTTGGCACAAGTGTACCCAGAACAGCAATGTTATCAGGATTTTTACACACATCAGTGTTACTACTAGGTTTAGAATGGTATATTCCCCAAAATATTCAGCTAAGAGCAGCTCTGTTTTCAGAAGTGACCTCAAATATGAAGATCTAGACAATGGCAAACAGCTAATGTAATTTAACTCTGCATACACTGAAGAAGATACTTCCATTCTTATTCTGCAGGCCTTCCCTGACGTGATCGCTGGTGTTTGTGATGGCGATGTTGCTGTGGTGACCAGAGCTTTGGAAGTGGTCAGTCAAGCCATAGATGGCATGAGGGATGCTCTGAAACTAATGAATGGTAAGACTGTGGTGATTACTTACAGCAATTAGTAGCTGATAAAGATAGTGTGCTTAGTACTGAACTGTCAGCTTTATATTATTAATAATGAAATGAGGAGAAATATCTATTCTCTGTTTCAGTTTATGTGGACCCCACTGTATTCTATGGCATTATGAGGATCTTTCTGTCTGGGTAAGTATCATTTTTCAGTCAAAACACTGCATGTCTTAGGCATCGAGTGGGAAAAAGACTCTTGGGGACGGTGGAGTGAACTGTACAACTACATTTCCAAACTGCTGCTAATGCACTGTCACTGGATGTCTCAGCATGCTTGGAGGAGAACATTAACCACCTGTCAGGTGCCTACACTGACCAGCATCTTGTTGAGGAGATTGTATGTAGCTTAAATCGCTAGAGTATTACACAAGTTACTGGAAGTCCACAAAAATACAGTAATACCAGATGTAGGGCAGTACCTGTCTCATTTAGACCAGGGTTGTGTGCCCATAAGTGATGGCAATGAAAAGGAGGTAACATGTGCTTCAGCAATGAATCTTGCTTTCTGTTGCTAGTTTATTACCTTTGCCTTTATTTTAGTACATATTTTGTAATGACAGGTTGGAAATACTACAATGGAAAACTCCTCCTCTGACTACTACTACTAAACCTACCGATAATAATAATCAAAATATTATTTTTTATATATTTTCTCAAACCTAAGGTCACTCCGCTTCAGATAGTTGAGACATCTATCAAACATCAGTGTGAAACAAAAAATAATAGATAAAAAGACATTAAACAGTCAAAATTACAACACAGTTTACAGTAGGAAGAACACTGAGAGAAGAGATACATTTTAAACGGTTTTGAAAGAACCAAGAAAAGAAGCATTGTGAGGAAGGGAATTCCATATTTTGAATATTTTGACGATCTAAAGTAGTCAGTGTTTTTTCCACATTATTATCACGTAATATACTACATCAAAGTAATAAAAATGAACATAAATAACATTATACAGATAAAACATCAGTGTGAAACAAACAATAATAGATAAAAAATACATTTTAATAGATTAAAAAAGACACTAAATCAGTGTGTCCTTGTGGAAGTTCAGTATTACTGTAGTTTCCACCAGAAACCTGATTTGACCTGATCAGTCCATCATTAAATAAAATCAGGAGCTGCTGAGGAACCGAGGAGGATCCTGGAACCGAACCTGTGTTCTCCTCACCAGCTCACACAGTATTACCTCCATTTTTTTGTTTGTTTGTATTTATTCTAATGTTAACTTTACAAGAGGAAAGACACTTTCTCACACACTGAGAAAAATGACTTTGAAAAACTTTAGAACACCAAGATGGCGGCGCACTAGGACGCAGCGGCCACTCCGGGTCCAACACTTTAGTGCTATTGTGTGTTTCTACTCAAGATTCTAGCCATTGTCATTTGCACTACACATTGTCTTGTCCTGTCTCGTTTAGTGGTATTGTTGCTCTTGTTCTGTCCTGTTTTGCACTTGTGTTCTGTTCTGTTCTGCTCTTGTGTTGCACCATGGTCCTGGAGGAACGTTGTTTCATTCTTTCTATGTACTGTGTATATGGTAGAAATTACAATAAAATCTACTTGACTCTATTAGACTTGACTTGAATAAATGTTTATGTTTAGACTAAAATCAGAGAGCTTAGAAATGACAGCCTTGGCTGCCAGCCAGTAAGAGTTTTGGTTTTATCTGCATTAAGCTGCAGTCATCACATCTCGTCCTTGCCTGAATGCATTTGTCTGCTGTTTCCTTACTGTGTTGCTTGTTCTCATGTGTTTCAGGTGGAAAGACAACCCAACGATGGCAGAAGGGCTGGTGTATGAGGGGGTTCAGGCAGAGCCAATGGAGTTTTCTGGTGGGAGTGCAGCTCAGAGTAGCCTGTTACACAGCCTCGACGAGCTCCTGGGAGTCAAACATGAGGAAAAGAGCGGTACGAGAGGGTGCACTAACCCCATTTAATATTTAATACTCTACTAGAACTCTACGACTTTCCGTTGACATAACCATGTCATAACATACGATGCTTCCATGAGCTGTCATGACTGATTATGTCCATTAAAAGACGAGTACTGGTAACTGTCATGATGAATGTATCCGTATTAAAGTTTATGTTATGACATCAAATGCTGCATAACATTGACATAACCATTGTCATAAACAAAACATGCATTGTTATGAAGTTATGTCCATTAATGTAACATGATGTGATGATGCAACTGCCGTTAAAAATCATGAGAATTCACTGTAGTCATGACTAATACAATAATGGACATTGGACTCATTATAACATATTCATAATTCATTATAACATATGACACATGGCATGATATATTTATAACATGGTTATGTCCCTCTTATACAGTGTTTGATGTCATCACATAAAGTCTACTGCTGTAATATCCATTTTGACAGTCACCAGTACTCTTCTTTTAATGGACATAATCCATCATGACGGGTCATGAAAGCATATGTCAACTGCTATGACAGCTCGTGACATGGTTATATCAGTGTTATGTAGGGTTATCCTGTTTTGCTAATTACATTACAAAAATTAAATTTTTTTGTAACCACACATACCAATTTTTAACTTCTTTTATGACCAGAACCAACTTTTGAGATATTTTGTGATGTTCAGATTTCAAATATTGATTAATACACATACATATCGAGTAGCCCTGTTATTCTAAATAAAATCAAGTGGTATTCCTTATCCAAGACTGACTGTTTATAAAGAATATGATGAGAAGATTTCTTGCCAATAAACAAATGTAGCTGTTAGGAACATGAAACCTATTTACTTGGAAATTTCCACATGTGTCATGCAGATGTGGAACTGCCAAGCACACCAAACCATCAAATGAGACACCCACCATAATTATTATGTCACATTTGATTTGAAATCTTATTTTCTTGTGCTGTGAAAAGCGGATCATGTTTACTAGTAAAAGGAACATGACGACTACAGCCTCTGTAGAGATTCATATAAGTATAATTCTTGTGAAATGAATAAATACGAATATAAAACAAAATCGACATTGTGATCATCCACTTGGTACCATTCTTCAGAGCAATCTCTTCCAACTGGTATCTGAAGCTGGAATTAAGGCCTTACATGTTAGAATAACCACCAACGTAAGCAATTAGGTTCAAATTTACAATATAAAAGACATTTTGTGGTGTCACTCTGGCAGTCCTAGATACAGTACTGTCTTCATCAGTGTGTTGTAAAGTGTCTTTCTGAGTTAACATTAGAATAAATCCTCAGTTACTCCAGCCGTTGTTTGGATTGTGAAACTCCATCAGCAGCTCCTGATTTTATTTAATGAAGGACTGATCGAGTCAAACCAGGTTTCTGATGGAAACTACAGTAATACTGGACTTCCACAAGAACACTATCATGGTTCCCCATGAATCCCACATAAAGACAGGTGCTTGGGCAGACTTCCATTGCAAGATATTTATTTATACTCACACTGAAAACAAAAACTAGAACTCAGGATTTCAGCAGCAAACTCCAACTGATTAGGAAACATGAGAAACATACACCCATAATGATGGTTGACCGACCATACAGGTTGGTCACACTCAAACTATTTACACCATATTTAAATCCCACAAGCCAATCACCAAATACAAGCACTCATCTCAAATTAAACACAGGTGTAACTCATAAACAAAACCCCACCAGCACTTCACAATAAAAGTACCCAAAAACAAAACCCAAAACCAAAACAGAAAAAAGGTTGGCCTCTGCTGTCCGTCAACCCTCACAGTCCCGAGCCCTGACAAACACACTCATATATTGTGCACTATGTGTAACATAACATCACTATTTATTGAGATTTATTTGTATTTGTTGACATTAATATGAAGAAAACACTCATTGCCCAACTTAACAGTTTTTAAATGTAATTTTTGCAGGCAAACTAAGATATTTGCCCAGTACTGTATGTCACTGACTGCTGCCAAGATTGGTTGGAAATACTGTATTTACAAGATGAGCTCACAGATGTCACCACAATGTCTTAATATCGCAGTGGAAACTTTGATGATCCAGTCTATATGAGCTGGGGCTGATAGCGGTGTCTGCTGATGTGAACTGGGTGTATTTTAGTGACCTAGCAGCTACACCTGAACACATGTGTGGGCTTACAAGAGATGGGGACTCGAGTCTGAGTCGCACTTAAGTCGCACAAACAAAAACTTGTGACTTGCCCTCAGTGACTTGAGACTTGACTCGGACTCGGGTGCTGTGACTCGTGAGTCAAAACTCGTAAACAATGTTCATTTCATGGAATAATTTATTTATTTCTCGCACTCTTTCCAACGACCTGAAAAATATTCACCTCCCCCCGGTGTCCCATTACTTTTGTCCGAGGTGAACGGTTTTCAGCTAATAACGGTTTTCGAAGGATCGTTGGAAAGGGGTCACTGAGCCCCATCTAACTGTGGACTTTCACATTTAGAGTGCGAGATATATTTTTCATATTTAACATTTAGATTTAAGATAATTTAAGGCAAATCCTCCATGTTGGTGAGGGCAGATCACAGCACACAGCCCTGCCCCTGCTAAGCAACAGCCAATTGTAATCACTGGGCGTGGCCAATTAGCATATCTTCTAAACATTCAGATTTCAACATATTTACAGCTCAAAAATCCCACATTTAGAGTCGCCGTTTGTAAACAATAACACTCACAGGCTTGAGACTTGACTTGGACTCGAGCATAAAGACTTGAGACTTGACTTGGACTTGGTAAAAAAGACTTGTGAACATCTCTGGGGCTTAAGCATGAATATTTAATGGATGCTCTCTCTCCATTCAGGTGCTTTCCTCAAACGGATGAGGGGCTACATGCCTCCCGCACACAAACGCTTCATCGAGGACATCTCCTGTGCGTCCTCCCTGCGGGACTTTGTGCAAAAACGCAGGGACGAGTCTCTAACAGAGGTTTATGAGCAGTGTGTGGATCGGCTGGTGGCACTGCGGAATTACCACATTAACGTGGTCTCGCGCTTCATCACCATCCCAGCGGCCCGCGCCAAACAGCTCCGCGCCAGCGGCACAGCACCACCAGGGGTGCTGGACCTGGTGAGTAAGGCGCCTACAGCACTGGAGGAGAGAGGGACTGGTGGGTCGGGAATCATGAGCTTCCTGAAGACGGTACGGGATCAAACAAAGAGTGTTTTAATGTCGCCATCCAATAAAGAGAAACAGGCCTTATAGGACTCACATATAGACCTCTGAGGGGACCACCCAGCTTCTCAAGATAAGAATAAGACTTAAGATACACTATTATGACTTAAGATGCACTATTATAATAACATGATTCTGTTAAAATATATACTGTTGTTTTAAATGATTTTGGAGCGTGGAAGCAGACTTCAGAACTGATTTTCCCTGCGCTGAAGACAGTGGTGCTTTGAACCAGGATTTAAATGTGTAAAACAGTTGAATATGAATAAAATGAGTTGTATCAACACATTTCTTGTCAAAATAAGTCAACTTAAAGTTAGTTATTGTGTGGATGTAACACATATTATTTACATGCAAGCACATGACTCAATCAGAATAACAAATATTGAGTTTTAAGAGGAAAAATGATTTTTCATTCCTTTTGAGTACTGCCAGTGTTACTACCAGTACTACAGTTACCACCATTACTACTATTACTACATTACCATTTACAACATTTATCAGACGCTTTCATCTAAAGCGACTTCCATTCCCTAACTACAGGAGGCAGTCTTCTTGGAGCAACTTGGGGTAAGGGTCTTCTTGCTCAGGAACCCAGTGGTGGTATGCTGGTAGGTAAGATTCGAACCCAGTATTATTATTACTACCAGTATTATTATTACTACAGTTACTATTATTACTACCAGTATTATTATTACTACCAGCATTATTAGTACTACCAGTATTATTACTACAGTTACTATTATTACTACCAGTATTATTATTACTACAGTTACTATTATTACTACAGTAACTATTATTACTGCCAGTATTACCAGTACTACTATGGTCTGGTGGTTAGGCATTTGGCCATATAATCAGAAGGTTGTTGGTTTGAATCCCAGGACTGCCCGTGGCTCCACTGAGGTACCCTTGAGCAAGGTACCGTCCCCACACACTGCTCCCCGGGCACTGTGTTCCTGGGCGCTGTGTTCCACAGAATTGCAAACGGAAAAGCAAACGGACTGATTTTCCAGTTCTTTTCCTAACTGTGTATACGGTTTATGGATCATCAGCAGCTTTACAGTAGATGGACATTGTCCTTAAGGGGAGCTTCTCCATTTTAATCCACTACTAATGCAGATACATAATATACTCTAGCAATTGTGTTACTATGTGTAACAGTAGAACCCAGTAAAGAACAGAATGCACGTTATCTCACAGACTAACTAACTCATGAACTGAAGGTAATAGATGACTGCTGTTAGACTGGGTGGAGGGAAGGATGCAGAAACAGAAATGTGGTAATGCTTAGCAGAGTTTAATAAAGTTCAAATTATACAAAAACGCAAACTAGAAGGCCTTCAATCCCGGAAGGCGACTCTGCGGTAAAGTCCAAGTCTTTGACTTTCCTAGAGAGGTGGCGTGCCCCGAGACTACTGTAGACAGGACGCTGATGTGCAGACACTTTCTTGCTAGCCCCCAAGTGGCCGGTCTGCTTCAGTCTGCAAAACACAACAGCTATTAGTCCTTACTTGCTGTCACAAATGTACTCATGACCAAGTCGTAACGGATGCGAAATCACTTAGTGTTCCTTGCTGAAGGAGTCCTTCTAGACTCCTCTACATTTCTTGTGCACTTGCCACCCCAGCCTCCCAGTCCATCCACGGTAAGGAATACGGTGTCCACACAATCTCTCTCTGGATCGACTGGGAAATAAATACACACACAACCCTTCTCTACACCAATCACACGACGCAGACACTTCCTTTTCCTAATTACTACACACAAGACAGGTGAACTTGTGCAGGTGGATCTGACAGCCCTCTGGTTGCCAGATCCCTCTCACGGAACATTCATACTCACCCTATCCCGAGTTCAGTTACCCCTAGTACTCGGGCGAAAGACTACACGATCGAGACCGCACAGTTGTAACAACTGCTAGCAGATTTTATGCTAGAAATGTAATACTCGCTCATAGTGACTGGATTAGGTTTATGCTGTTGGTTATATCTTTCACACTGAAAAAAAAGGTTGAAAATTTTTCTGCCAAAACAAATCTGTGCTGCCTGAGTGAAGTTTGGGGGCTGAATTTACAGAAACAATGTGGGTGACTATTCACTATTGAACTATAGGAGCAAAATTTGGACTCCAAACATGTCTTACTGCATCAGGGGTGAGTGAAAGCTGTGGAGCGGTGGATTTCAGTTCTGCTTTTGGAGTACCACTGCTTTGCACATTTAAAATTTTAGAGTGCAGGGCAGTGGTCCTCCAGTACCAGGACTGAGAAACAGAGCTCTAGAGCTTTCTATTGATAGCTGCATTGAGAGTTTTACTGGCAAATTCGTATACGTCTTTCATTCCTCACCCAGTTTCACCTAGGAAAATACATAACTGAAATATGCAGTGCATGTAATGCATGCATTCGGACTGGTGCTTGGAGTGTACAAGAGTTTTACACACATATTTTTCACTCAGAATACCATGATTCCATTCCAGGCCATAATTTGAGCCATCAACATTAGTTCCCATTAAATGGAATGCAAAATATGCATTATATTATGCTCTCAAACTGTGGGCACTTTCGTTCAAACCACAGGCCTCAATTCCTGGATGACATTAGACCACATTGAGCAATCTCAAATGATGCTAGAAAGCAAAGACAATTATATTTATCTTTCCCAGAAAAAAAAACAACCACAAGTAAAAAAAAGTGCTTTTACCTTCCAGTCACAATTTGACACAAACAAAGTTGGACATCGCTTAATAACCACAAATGTAACCCATATTACCAGCATAAGAGTACATATTTATCTTCACCAAGGATCTAATCACCACCTATGATGGAAAAGGACAACTTCTTCCACAATAATACCTCTTTATCAGCTCCAACTTCAGCTCCACTCAGGTGGAATGGGGCTTCCCTGCAATACCACCAATCTGTACTAGGGGGTGCTAAACTGTTCAGGCATTTCCCGGATCCAAAAGAAACAGTAATGTCCTTTAACCCCTTGAAACCACAGGCTTATTATTCAGTTATTTATCATTGAAGGAAATGCTTCCCTACATTGTATGAACACTGGTATAGCAATAGTTTGGAATTACCAAAAAAAAAAACCTAAGGAAGCTTTGAAGTGAGGGCCTACTTGCAGGTTCTTAGGGTTCTCAGGCTTGACCTCAATGAGACCATCCTTAAGACACGGTCAGGACTGAAGGGATCTTCCCCATTCAAAATACGTTGTCATTACACCAATACTATGCTTGGCAGCGACCAACCCTGGCTCGGCTGACAGCGTGGTGATGTATTACAGGCAGGGATGTCCGGCGCGGCGTCCTGCATGCCGTCATTACGGGTCATTTGTGGAGTTCCACTCGAGGCCCTCACGGCCAATTTGACAGCACATGTATAATTCACTTGATGTTTGACAGGCCGTGTTGTGAAATGCGATATAATATTGATAAATGGTGAGCCGAGGGTGTTGGCTTCCACCATGAGAGCCAGTTACAGTTTCCTACAATGCGCAGCCTCCAAGATGGATTAAAAGCAACACAAAGGAGGAGCCGGTTACGCCCTTTTAGACAACACTCATCAATTCCACAGCCATCTCTGGAGCAGGAATAAAGTGCAGGCAGTGTTTAGAAACGTGACATGATCGTGCCGCATGATGAAGTGGGGCCCTGCAAGCCACAAAGAGACTCAGTGATGCTTGCAGGAAAGTCTAGACCATATGAGACAGGACTTACTGGATATTCATGGAAAATTATCATGAGTTTTAGTGCCAGAAGAGGTTCTTTGAAGCGATGCCGCAGTAGAACCGCATTTCCATAAACAATTACTCAATAGATGGGATAGTTGGACAATATTTATTGGACAATATTTGTTGTTATCATGATAAATGTTGTTTTGAGCATACAGTGGATATCATCAGCACTTAAGCTGACTGGACCCAGTCCTAGTTAACTACACTAGTCCTACTTAACTGGATTAGTCCTAGTTATCTGGATCAGAAAATATTGTTACATATGACATACTGGAAAAATTTCATTACGTATCATTGCTTGCTATCAGACATCCCAAATGAGTGGATCTTTAGAGAGCTGTTTTTATAGGATAGATCTGTAAAGGTAAAAACATTTATAAAGTTTAAACATTGTTTAAAAACCTCTAAACAATGTTTTAAACTGTACAGTAATCCCTCGCTTTTCATGGGGGTTACGGCCCCATGTATAGTGAAAAACCTCTAAAAACAGCCTATTTTTACAGTGTAAATCTTAAATATGCTCCCAAATATGCTCCCAGAACACTTTAATTTCATTTTAAACTTTTAGCTTAATGCATTACCCTTAAAGTAAATGTAATGGTAAATAAATAATCCGAATCAGAAAACTTTATTGCTTAAAAAAATGAACTAGAATTAGCGGTTAGCATTAGCAGCATGCAAAGACTCGTACACAAAAGAAATGTTGAAATAACTCTCTCTACCCACATGTTTAGACAGCACGGCTTACTAATACTAAATAAACTGAGATAACTGTTGAAAATTGGGGGTGGGGGGGGGGGTGGGGTTAAAACACTAAAATAAGAGGAAGAGACACGGTGCAGTCATGCTACATGCTGCAGCAGCTTCTTCTT
>JBBPDC010080367.1:0-10328 GCA_037974485.1 Hemigrammopetersius urotaenia
TCAGCGGTGCCTAGCGGTCTTGGGAATCAAACCCGGACTTTCTGATCACAGGGCGAATGCCTTAACCACTAGGCTACAAGCTATATATAATATAATTCCTATATAAAGGAAATATTGGCCATTAGTTGACCAATTAATTACAATAAACACTTCCAGTTTACATTATGGTACACTTCGCATGTCGTTCTAGATGCTGACTTTATATAACTCCTCTTACACAGCAGGGTGAGGATTTCTGAGCTCGAGTTTGAAACTATACAGCCTTGTTTCTGCACATATTGACAGCTTTGGTTGTTTTTGAGTGTTTTCTTCTTTGACTCTGTACATTATGGTGTGTTCCATTTAATTTAATACTGGAACTTCTTCCCCTGAAGTTGGAGGACTTTTCACTTATTCATGTAACATTTAATCTCTTACACACAGTACTGTCCTACTTCTACATTTTATTTCTGAAAACATCTGCATGTTTAAAAGGTTAAGATGTAATGCTTCAGGAATAGCTGCTTTTATGCAGAATCAATTAAAACGATCACAGACGGAAACCAGTTAAATCGGTGTGCAATAGATTATTAGTTACACCTGACTGAGGATTTTGGATTTTCTTGAAGAGGTGATCCTATACCCATCACAGTGATGGGTGGGTTTTTCTCTATTACTTGGATGAATTGCAGTTGGAAAAATCCGTATTTGTCTTTATTTCAGGCTGCAAAGATTTTTTTTTTAAAAAGAGGATAGTTCTTTTCTACACCCACTGTAGCAGCACCTGCATATTAAACTCCATGTTAAGACTTCAAATAGAAATGCTATATTTGTGTTGTAGACATCATGGTTCTTACTACAGTATAGAGTCAAATGGAGAGCGGTTACAAAGATGACTGAGAAACTTTGGAACCAGGTCCCAGGCCCTTCTTCAGGGAAGAAGTGATGTTCTAGAATAAGAGTCCTCTGGCAGGAAAAGATTCTAAATCTTCCATCTTTCTCTGAAGTTTGGTGGTTGTGGCCCCAGATCTGCTTAAATTGACATTCAATTTCACATTGTTTGAGGATGAAGAACAGTACTGCTCCATAACACTGGCTGCAAGAGTTACAGAGCTTCAACACCATCACTTTGGACTGATCAAGGCTGGTTGGTTATAATTTGTAAATGCGATCACTTCACAGAACACAAACACCAATGTGAAAAAAGCTGAAATGCATTCAAATGGCTTAGTGGTGCTCCCCAAATATGCCTCTCACTTTCTGTCCCTCTCAAAAACCCATTTTCTTCCCACAGGTTTCTCCTGTATAGTTTCTATCCAAGTAAACAATTGTTTTCGTGCAAATTGTTCAAAGCGATTTGGGGTGAGATGAACCATTCTAGAATAACAGAATTTTCCTAAATTCTGGTGAAACGAACCAGATATCTGACACCTCTAGAAGTATCTAACAGAAACGGTTACAGATACACAGCCTGATGCCCAATACATTGTTTTACTATAGTTTTGAGAGCAGGTTTTGCTCCCAGAAGAGCTCATATTAGTCAAATGATACAATTTAGGACGAAGAATGCATTGCAGAGCAACCAGCCATACGCTCCCACCAAATAAATGAAATGGCAATGCAACCGACTGAAAGCAGTTTAATACTGGATCTTGTGAACTTCCCCAACTAGATCTGCAGGGTGTCTGCTCCTAATAAATACATTTCACTTTTAATGTACTGAGTCAGTTTTTCACAAGGTCTCAAAATCACAAAAATCTCAAACAAAAAGGTTTGAGATTTAGGGTTTGTATACAAAATTATGCCCCATGTCACCACTGTTCCTGTACCTGACAGGTTATTACTCTAGGAATGTCAGTGTCTCCTGCCAGAGACAAGAAGTAATAAATACATTTTTACATTTGTAACACGTAGCTCTTTTTGTAAGAATCCTCTATTGGATATCTGATGCTGACTTTGTGTTCTACAGTTTTCCCTTTAATCATAAAAGCCCTTAAAATCCTCCACAGCATCACTGCTGGACCTGAAGAGTTGCCACAAGTCAGAGGCAGAAGGGGAAAAACCGAGCGTCTCAGAGGCTTTGTTGAACATCTTAGAGGAAGGTGATTCTACATGTTTACTAGAGAGACCTGGTGTATCCTCTGGTGGGACTTTCCGTCTGCGCCTATAGCTCCGTACTTTTCTTTGAAAAGTTCTGGTTGCACTGTCTGTGCTGGCTGGTTCGTGGCTTCTGCTGTACAGAGATTTGTCAGCAGCAGCTGAACTATGATTAGCCGTGTCAGAAGGCTGCTCAGTTCGGTCAGGAACGTGACCAGAGTTGGACAAAGGCCTCTCCTTGAAGGCTTTTGTACCTGAAATGTCCAAAAGCGATTGTGTAGTCTGAAAGTGTAGTGGGCTAATTCCAGCTGGCTCTGACACCACTTTTGTCTCATGAGTTTTCCATATGGCCTTTGCACCCACCTGATTAGAAGAAGTTTCAAGTCTTTGCTCAAAATCCATGGACTGTAAAGATCTAACATGATGATGAGATGACTGAGCCCTCAATGAAGGCCTTGGTTTTGAATTAACTAGCATTGATGTCCTGTTTCTCTCCAGTGAATCAGAAAAGCAGCCCTTCTTGTTGGTCAGTGTTGCACCTAAAGCTTTCCTTAAAGTTCCATTAGCACTGGGCTCCCATTCAAAGGACCCACGCTTAGACGCAGTTTTCTTCAGAGCGTCAGACTGCTCCGCATCATCTTCTCCAGGACTCAGAGAGAGCTCTCTACAGCGCTTGCGGACTGGTCGAGGTGTTTCGCCATCAAAATCTGTGTTGGGAGAACTCCAGACTGGGAATGCAGTTCCTTTCTCGTCTTTGACTTCCTGAATCTCCTCTTCCTTTTCCCCCCTTAGGGCTGCTCCAGGGATGAGGACTGGGGAGGACACACTGCACTTCAACCTGCAGAACAATAAATCAAAAATAAAATGGAACTACAGATGGAGTGTACAATACTGAAAAACAGACTCTGATTTGCCTTAAAAGGATAATCTAGGTTGGAAGTGCTACAAGAATTGTTTCATTATTTGCTTAATGGAGCTTTAAATGGAAATACAGAACACCTCGGTACAATTAAGAACTACAGAATGTATAAAATGTTAAACAGCAACTGTTCGTTTTGCCTTTGGGCAGAGATTCACTGGCTCTGTTACACTGCCATCTGCAGGACAAAAACAAGGACTACTCTAACCAGTGTGAGTGGCAATACCTTTTTGCTTGAGTGCTGATCTGTATGAGGTCACAGGTAAGTCCAGCGATAACTCTATCTACCACCAGGTACTCCTCACTCTTAGAGAAACTCTGATGCTGCTCACTTTGCAGATGCTGTGGGTCAAAATGTTCATGTTAGTCCATTTCCAAACTGGTACTTCTATTATTATTTTGGGGCAGGAAAAATACAAAGACAAACAAACGACCCCCCCCAAAACACTGTAATTGTACGTACAGCTTTAAGGCTGTCAAATTTGACAATACAGCATTCACAGTAGCCCCCTTTCCTTCGGCCTTTTCCCTCGTGGCCTCTACGTCGGTCTTTTTTGCCCCTTGCTGCTTGATCTCCCTCAGACCTGAAGCAAGTAAACAGAAAGATTTGCACAAAAAAAATAAAATAAAAAATAAAAAATTTTATATATATATATATATATATATATATAAAAAACAGCTATTAATATTAACTATTAACTGAAGCACTTCATTTAATGATATAAAAGTAGGCAATAATTATACTCAAAGCTGCCTAAACACTATGCTATACAGAAAAATGTACAATCTATTTCATGGTAGATTTGTTACGGGATATGATTGTATATTTCGCTTGAAAAACCCTGACATAAAAGCCAAATCACAAATATAACTGTTAAGGAGGGTAAGAATACATTTTAATGCTACATACCCATGCACTTTTGGTTTCTTTCCAGAGACATTATTAGCATTTTCTTCCACCAAGAATGGACTGCAGGGGGCAGCAGATTTGAAGTTACACACAGGCATATTAGCCATTGGTAAATAGATGGGACGGTAATGCCTGAAACAAATGAATGACCAAGTGAATGAATGAATGAGTGAGTGAACATAATCAGAAGTACAACAAAGACCGAAAGACAATGAACATATGATTGGATTCCCAAATTAAAAATCAGTACAAAATGAAAAATGATGCTCTTTACCTGCTGGCGTCCTCCACTTTAACAAAGGGGCGACTGATCCGCCCAGCTGAAGATAAGTACATAAGAAAATAAGTAATTTTTTTCAGAACAAGTTATAGCCGCAGAAATGAGAGTCTATTTAATTCCCAAAGTCAAATAAAATACTGAAACAACAGTACACCAATAATCAATTATGATTAATTTCATTATCTAAATGGAAATATTCAGTATTGTTGTAAAAAGAATAATACAATGTAACCAACTACTTTAGTTGGGTCAGCTAAGGCTTTGTGGAAGAAGAGAGTTACACTGTACTCACCACTGCATTTCTGAAATGCTGTCTTCTCTGTGGGATCAGGCTGGGTATAAATACAGAAGTAAAAGTTATTGGTTGGACAAATGCAATGTATGCAGAGTATTTTTCTGTTCGCCAGCACAAGACACTTACAGCTTTCTTCACTGTGCGAGCTGCATTACTGTGCTTGGAGTGTTCGCTTTTTTTCTTATCAACATATGACAGTACGTCTGTTTCAAAAGTCAAGAAAAACAAACATAAATGAGTTTAAATGCCAGATAAACTCACACATAATGAAGTGGCACAAACTAGTGGTGTCACCACAACATTGCATTATTCTTTCCCGTTTTCTTACTTCCAGACTAAATTGTTTGATAGGAGAAAAGTGAAAAGAGGACCAATCTGATACCATCAATGTAGAGAACTTTCACGCCCCATTCAAGTGCATTGGCAAGGATTTTGTTCATCTGAAAACGTTCCTAAACAGACAGAGGGAAATAAAAGAAAAAGATGATCTGATGATCAGTGGATGAGAATAAAAACAATCTCCAACACTGTACTCTAAGCAAAAATTACTCACTTGTTCTTTGACAACCTTCTCCACTAATGATTTCCCTCTGCTTACAACCACCTGTGAAATACCAACAAGAAGCAGTGAAATCAACAGTCCGTTTCTTTAGGGTTTGACATTTCGCTAGCAATGTTTACCTCCTAGTGTTTGGTATTTTTCACACTAACAAGAATTAAAGTTCAGATCCTGTGTAACATGGAGCCAATCTTTGACATAATTGTGGGATGAGTCTAGCTGCCCCTTGTTTGCTTTGAAGGCAAAGCCTAAAAAAAAAAAAAAAAAAAAACTAGGGGAAATACAGGATGGTAAAATTCACTTTTGTGAATTTATATAAAACCAATAAATTCATAATGCAGTATTCAGTACTCAACATTCTCATGATATTTTGAACAAAAACAAGAGGGGGGGGGGGCTGTGGACAACATGATGCTTTTTTTTTGGCAAGCAAACGCAACTGCATAATGAACAGAAAGCACATTGTACTCAGAGCATATCGTCTTGTTTTGCAAACAACCGTGCAAACAATTTTGGAAATGCAGACATTTGGAGACGAAGGGTAAAATATGTTTTGATGATTTTCTAAATGAACACCTACACATTTTCTAGAGTGAAAAAACTAAAATATGGCCTTTTGTGTTGCCATCATAATTATACTTCATTTTCTATACAGTACAACTTCAGATTTCTCACAGAGTCAGCAGGTCCCTGCGAGCTGCCCCTGTGTCTGTCCATCTTGCTGGCAGGCTGAGGGGAGCTGAGCCCAGAGTCTGGGCTGGGCACCGGGGAGTACTGAACCAGCCGCTGCACATGGCGAGCCTCAGGCTTACTGGTTACCAGATACCTAATCTCTTTACTGAAGAACTTCTCCACTGTCTGAAAGATAAAAGATAAAACAAAATTCTTTTGTTTCAGGAACTTAAATACATCCAACAACCAAAAGGAACAACATATTGCAATACCATTTGAAAGGAATTTTATTAACTTGCAAATGACCCCGTTGGCACTCAATTCTCAACCATTTTAGAAGATTACAAAGACTGATGGGAGCCAAACTAAACAGCCCATAAAGTTCTATTCACTAAGTTTCATCACTTAGAAAGGCCAATCAGTTTTGTTTTTTTTTAAAAAGAACAAAGGGTGAGGCATGTAACGTAATGTGTCAATGAAATGATGAATGAAAAAAGTGCTTAAGCATTGCTTTAAAGGAGAGACTAGACGGAGTCACAGCTCAACATATTTAACCCATAGGTATATAAACATAAAATAAAAAACATATAAAATATACAGACAATTCAATAAGTATACATCAAACATTTTAACTAAATTATACAAACAATATACATGCTAGGAAGACAAAAGAGGTCAAATTTGGCATCTTAAATTGTACTCACTCCTCCAAGGCCTTTGATGTCAGACTCCAAAGTCTGGCTCCGCTTATTACATGGTAGATCCAAATAAAATATTCGCCCACTTAAGGGCTTCTTATGATGGGGCTCACATGTCGGTCTGGGTTTGCTTTTAGATGCTGCTTTCTTGTGTTTGTCGTCCAGTTTTGAGGCTGTTGAAGGAAAAGGAACTTTTAAAACCATTTACTCAAGACTAATGTGATTTACACAGGCATGCCTGCTGATTCAGAATCCTATCAGTATCAGAAGACATTTGCTAAAACAAAAAAAAGACAACATTTAGACTTGACTAGTACAATACAAACCGATAATTGCCCTTTTCATGTATTGCACTTAGAATGTTTAGAGGATGATAGAAGCTTATATAAATACATGTTATACGCAAGTTGGGTTTATATCACAAGTAGATGTAGATTTATGCATTTTTGAACATTTTTGTATCAGCATCAGCAGATATGTCCATGAAATATATTAGCTACTGCCATCAGACTACAAATCCCACATCACTACTTTAATCAAGATTGATTTCACTTAAGGTAAAGGTGCTGTTCCTATAATTCAAAAAGCCTTTATTACACCATGAGACCAGAGCAAAGGCTCAAGATTTCATAAATAAAAAAAACATGGTTACTTAAGTAAAATAATGACAGTGATGAAAGAACCCGTGCCATTGCCACAAATGATATGAGAAGTAGAAAAGTAACAGATCAATAAACTACTTAAGTACTGAGTGACTCGTGAAACCACAGTGGGTTTTCTGATTTCATTTAGAATGTAACAGCATGGATACCAAAATATTTAACATAACACTCATCTGTTTTCATTTTTTTGATCTAAAATTAAATGCTGAAACTGATGTGAGGTGTGTAACAGCACAGAAGTACAAATGGTCACAAGTGTAACATCGAAACAAATGAACAAAAAAAGAATTAACAACTACGTGTGTGACTGAGTGCCTGAAAACTCAGTCACACATATGTCCCAAAAAAGTATAAATTCTTCCGTCTTATCAAAATGTATGCAACATTTTAGAGTGATCTGATGTGAAAAGATTCAAGGCAAACAATCTTACCAAGATTTCTTTATAGTGGGGGTAATGGGAAGCAATGTTTACAACTAGGGCTGGGCGATGTGGTCTAAAATCAAAATCTCGATTAATTGAACATTTTAACTCGATTACGATTAATGAACGATTCTTTTATTTTATTTTTTTTTGCCCTCATAGTTCACTGACAAGTTGCTCAGTTGTCTCAGTGTTTAAGCGCTCCATGTCGGCGGAATAACGTAACATAACGGAGCGGGGTCACGTGACTCCATACGCGGTAGTGTTTTTAAAGGGAAAGTAATCTAAATAATCGACCTGGAAAAATTTGATCAATTATTGGTTCTGAATGTCGATTTTGATTACTTTTCGATTAATTTACAACACAATTATTTATTTATAATGCAAAATTATATGTTGGAAATTGTTCAATAAAGAAACATCTGTAGAATTTTAGCACTATGTACTTCTCCAAAATGCTTTTAAATGCCCCCTTTGGCCACAACCCCCTTGTAAAACGTGTCATGGCACAGACAGTCGCTTTGTAATCTTTTTAAAGCAGTTTCACACCTGACCATCCTGAACAACTTAATTTACATCTTAACCATACAATTTTGCAGCAATTTATTGTCATCAGCAGCTTTGTACATGTACATTCAACAGAGTGCAAGTTATAACAGACAACACAACAGACAGTTGTAACAGTAGTGTAACAATACAGTGTACAGGACATAAACCTTTCTGAATTATTAATATGATTATTTTACAGGGGGTAGTTACAGTATTGAACATATAGCAAACTGCCTCCGGTACAATAATCATACTATTGGTGATGCACAGCTCTGAACACAGATGAACAATACAAGGCAGGGACAATGGTTGACTTTAACTTACCGTGAACTTTTGAGGTTGTAGACTTTGAAAGACTCTGGTGTTTCATTACAGTTCAGTCTGATTTTGCTGTTTCCTTGAAGCAACCAGGCTGTAGAGAGACACAGGGATCATGAATGTACAATAACAAAACTCTGTACTATTTGTTTACTGTTGTGCAATATACATATTTATGTGCTGCTATATTATTCATATGAATGTGGGCATTTTCCACCAACACCTTGATCACATATACACACCTACATACAGCATATCCTCTGCTGAACAACTATCCATCTACATTACACCTATATGACGAGTTTAGCACTTAAAACTCCCACTGTCCTGAAACTTGAATGTGCTCTCATATTGTTAGCGTCAAATTACTGTAATGCAATGTAGCGTACTTTATATTGTGTGCATATTTAATTCTTATTTGTTTCCTTTAAATATTTTCTACTGAACATTTGCCGGCGTGTTCCAAACTACTTGTTTAACTTGTATAAATGTCATAAAAATAAAAATCTACCTATCTACATGTATATCTATCTATCGTTCTACAGTAAATCACACACTTCACATTTTTTTAAAGCCACACACTTTACATTTTGTCCTCTCTCACGCATCTCTCCGTCTAGTGGTTTAGCGATAAACACACAAAAGCTGGAATTTACTAACAAAGAAAAAATGACAACCAAAACATTACTCGCTTTACCTTTTTTCTGGTGAGAATTTGCACATGTGCGTGACTCTGTTGCACAAAAAGCTGTTAAAAGCGAAGAACGAAGAGAGTTTTGACCTTCCAGTGGAGCTGATGTTTGAATTTAAAAAGCAGAGAAACGTTGGGGAGGAAATTCAAACAGGCTAAGCTAAGCTAACCCGGCTAAAACTAAAAATACGACGCCTCAGCAATTCCTCGACAGTACATCATCCTACCCTACTCATTTACTCCAAATTTATATTCCCCGGCCTGTACAACAGCTGTATATTAGTTTTCTTTTCCACTGTTTATCTCCGTGATAACAGCTCGAAACCTTCCTGTTTCTATTTTCCCGCTCTTCCACCATGACGTCCCACACGTCACTCTTCGTTTTCACGTCTCAAGATTCGACACCAACTGCTTTTAACGGTATAAAAGTGTTTTCCATCGAAGCATGTTGATAAATAAAAAACGCACGCACATATCAAGACGCAGTTTTATCAGAGAGACACAACGCCCCTCGTATTGGCCCTACGTATTTCAATATTTAACGTACGCATTCGTTACGTCACTTAAAGCATGTCGAATCATTTGACTTGAAAAGTGTAGTGCACAAAAGTCAACAACGTGTGGTGGTGAAAATTAAGCATTCTATGTAATAACACCACGTTGAAGGAGTCTACAGATTTTTTAGTGTCCAGTCCACTTTTTTCCTGTCGAAGAAAGTCTGTCTGCACGTCTTTCTGAAGCTGACATGGCGTGAAAACAGATACATCTTTCTCAGAGTGAGGGACCAGGAGGGCTGCTTGGTTAAATGTGTTATGAAATCTGATTTTTGGATTTTTTGGATTTTTTTGTTAACATCTGATCCCAGACAGAGAGACCCCACCGAGGTAAGACCGTTAATTGGACGTTTTATGACAGCCACATGACTTTACACTTTCAATTAGTTTTTGACTTTTGCTTGACTTTTGCTTGACTTTTGCTGCTGTCTACAGTAAATACAAGAGGCCTGAGTGACATAAAATCACTCTAAAGCTGGTGGTATGTGGGTTAGGGAGTTGCCCCTGCGATCACAAGGTCGCACTGTTCACGTTATGTGCTGTGGTGTGTTCGTGCATGACAAATAGTCACTTTACACTTTACTGCTGGGAACTAAAACACCCAGGTCAAGGAAAAAGTAAAGCCAACTGCTAAGAAACAATGGCGTATTTCCTTACAGCTGCTGTCAGAAATACTCAAACAAACTCACACACACACACACACACACACACACACATACATAT
>JBBPDC010080388.1:0-10327 GCA_037974485.1 Hemigrammopetersius urotaenia
TGTGTGTTGTACTTGTATGACTGCATGTGACGAATAAAGAATCTTGAATCTTGAATCTTGAATCTTGAATCTTGAATGAGTGTCAGGTGTTTTGTGTTTAAGTTTGGTTATATAAAGCATGTGTGATGTCAGTTTAAGTTGTGGGTTCTCCAACATGCTTTAAGTAGGTTTTGTGTTCGTTCAAACTCATTTCTGTTTAGTGTTTTTGGGCCATCATGCCTTCAGCTTCAGATGTTCAGATGTTCTCACATCCATAGGGTTGTGGACGTGAGACCATCTGTGAAAACCCAGCAAATGGTTTAGTTAAGAGGATTGTATTTTTACAAAAGAAGGCAAAAATTGTTTTACTTATAATGTATATTAAAAAAAAAAGTGGAAAATTCTTATTGGTCCTTTCATCGCAAAAGTTTCATATAATGTGAAAAAAACTACATTATTTAACAAAAAGTGTGTGAACACTTGATCATCATACATCTATGAGCTTATTGCAGATTTAATTCTAAAACCTTGGGTACGACCAACTCTACTGTCTGTTTGTCTTTAGAGATGGCATGACTATTGGCTTGATTTTATTCACCTAACAATGAGAGTGTCTCTCAACTAAACTCAATACATAGAGAGGTTGTACATATATTTTTGACTGTTCAGTCTGCATTATTGTTGTTGGATGTTATGTATATAGCAAATGAATGGATAGGACAACGTTAATATGCCACCAGATCACAAACAAAACTAGTAGCAGAAGTTCTAAAAGGTGAAAGATGAAATGGAGTTCGTGTTCATATTTGAAATCTTTAGTTGTACAGTTTGTAGCTATATAACTACATGTGTGCACCAAACAAAATATAATGAAATATAAAACATAAAATATAAACAGACAGTGTGAAGTTTTCTCCAAACCTTGATAACTTGTTCCTTACAACCCTGTTTTTCCATCTTGTCCAGCTTAGCCTCGGCTCCATCCATCCAACAATTAATTTCAGCAACATTCTGATCTAGAGTTTTCATCTGACTCTGGTAATCCTACGTGTCAAAGAGAAACCTATATTAATTTTGATGCCGTAAACGCAGACTATAATGTCTTGGTTAAATAATTTCATTCCATACAAAACTTAATTTGTAAAGTAACAGAACCTTTTATCACTAACACATAATATAATAATAATTATTCATATATAAAAAAACAGTCAAATTAATGAAACAATATATAGAGGTGAACATATATTTCATATATTAATATAGATTAAATATTTATTAATTTAAAATTAAATATATATTTTAAAAAAGTAGGTTAAGATATTGGGGCTTGTGAAGTCAGATAGTAAAGATAAATCAGTTGGAAGGAAGGTGTTTTTTTCTTACCAGTAGTAGGTTCAACCACTGCTCACTCCGTGATGTCACAGCAATCCAGTTGCAGTTAAGCAGGCTGACCTTGTCATCTATCAGGCTTTCTTGCCCCTTGAGCAATCCTTTCAGGGCCTCTGCTAACTCACTTACTAAACGGAGTTGAGGCATGTGTCTCTCCGTATCCTCCTGTGTGGTCTAAGGGAAAAGGCCAAAATATGTATGTACTGCTACTCAGCATACTGTATGTAATAGCTGTAGCTGTGTTCCCTAACAAATACAAGTTGCTTCCCTCTTTTTCTTGTAAAATTAGAATTATACATCAATATACATCATCATATTCATCAGGTAGTATAATGTGAATTAGGCCTGGGTGATAGGGCGAAGTATTCGGATACTGATTGGTATTTAGATGAGAATTTATCTACACCAGCATGATCTCACGAATTCATGTTTGCTCCAGATTTCAAAATGAGGTGAAACAGTGTAATAATAATGGTAAAATGATGGAATGGGGATGTTAAAAAAATGTTGTACTTATTCTTTTTAAATGTAAAGGTCTAGTGCAAATGTAAAGGTAATTATCTGTACACCAAAACATGTATATTAAACTATAATAATTCTAATTTAATTTTATGCGGATGTACTTTATGGAATGTTGGAAACTGTATTATGTTGTTGAACTGTTTTACGAATCAAGAACTATATAGTGAACTAATATAGTGCTCTGCTACTCAAAGAAAGCATAAAACATACATAAGAAAGGGTTTTTAAAGCTAAATGCGAGTTTATTCATGTACCTTAGCCCAGGTCAACTCTGCTTCTAGGTCACTGGGCATCCCCTCTATTGATGATCGGCGAGTCAGTTCACCATCAATCACTGCTAACCACTCAGTCAGACTGTTTACCTCCTTCCTAAACTTCCTTAATAGCTTCAGACATTTTTCCAGTTCTTGCTTTCCTTCTGTCACCTAGGCAACAAGAGGTGAGATAATTTAATCCATCTGTTCACAACAAATGTACACATTATTTCATGCAGTCGTGGAAATGCCGTGGAGCAGGAGGTGTGAAAGTTGTGAGGTTACTACCTTCCTCAATCTTTTCATTTATACTGGGCAAGCAATTAGAAATTCAATGTGAATGGCTCATAGAGAAACCTTTAAATGTAAAAAGTAATAATCAATTAAAAGTACTATATTTGAAAATATCCAGCCAAACACAATGAGACGAAAAGAGTTTGCATAAATGCATCAGTACCCCAGTGTGTTTCTTATCATACCTGAGACCCCAAATCGTTGTACGAAAGTTTAAGGCCTGTCAAACGATCATCCAGCTCTTTAGGTTGTTCCGTCTGCTGCCTCTGCACAATCTGTCTTCCTGTCTTTATCACCATCTCCACCTCTGATTTCACTTCACTTAGACTTTTATATAACTTCTGCAGGAGAAGAAAAGTGAAAATAAAGACGGATGGAATTTCATTAGAAAACCAGATTTCTGAGAGAAAATGCGAAGTGTGATTGTGTAGTTCATGACACTACCTCTCTCATTCAGACTCATAAGACCACTCCCCCCTCCTCTCTCCCATTCCTTACAGAGGTAACTTGATTTTTTAACCAATCAATACGCATTTTTTAATTAAACCCCAACAAATAGTGACACGTCTTTTTAACCTAAGCGGTGTCTTGAAGTCTGTTTATAAGTCTGAAGTGTGATTTGCTCTGTGTTTGTTTCTTTCTGTTTGGGTTTTTTGGCTTTATGTCCATGATGCAATCACACTAATATGAGGTTTAGCAGGGGTACTGAAGCGCCACAAAACAACACATTGTACTGTTTTCCAAAGGAATTGACTTTTAAAAACACTTTAAAGCTAAATGAGCTGAAGGCGTTAACTAAAGTCTGTGCTTGTGGTGTCTTCTTTGCTGTGTCTTCTTCATCTGGTAAAGTAATGGAGTTTTCAACTGCTTAACTGTTGTACTGCTATTTTGCTGTCTCCTTTGGTTTCTTTTGTTTTAGGTTGCTACTTTATTTGTGTGCTTTGTTTGTTGGTTGCATTTGTCCCTGGTGGGATTAGCTTCATTAGCTTCATTGCAATAAGCTAGATAATTCTCACCTGGTGTTAGGGAGTCTAGCGGTAATTAGTGGGAGTGGCTTACATTCACATAGAAGTATAAAGGAGAAACTCTCTGCTCTAGACTTAGTCTGTACTTGTGGTGTCTTCTTGGCTGTGTCTCCTGCATCTGCTAAGCTAGCTTGAGTTCCTATGGCTGAACTCCTTAACTGTTGTGTGCTTGACTGCTGTACTGCTATTTTGCCGTCCACTTTGACTTCTTTTGTTCTAGATTGCTTCTTTGTTTGTGTTAGCTAGATAATTCTCACCAGGTGTTAGGGAAGCCAGAGGAAGTTGGTGGGAGTGGCTTATAAAGGAAACACTTTCTAATGCTCATCTTAAACCTCAATTTATCAAAACAAGAGGAAGATATGCATCGAAATTCTTTTTCAGTCTTTGCCCCCCAGTGGTGGAACAAACTCCCTCTTGAAATCAGATCTGCGATGTCCCTTGCTGTAACTTGGTTAGAAGCAGATTTACAGGTATGAAAACAGACGTGGACTACTTAAGCCCTGACGAGTGTCTGCTAAATGTCAAACGTAAAGCAAGTCACCTCAATCCTAGCCATAAAGTTATTGAGCTACAAATATATTACACCCACCATGCACTGCTCCAGTTGAGACTGCACTACTTCCTGCTCCACACTGCGAATACTCAGCACCCTGAGTTGACTCTTCACCTCTTCCAGCACACGCTCACATTCCTTCAAGCGCTGATCAAAGTTGGCTGGCTTTTGAAAAAGTCGAAACTTTGCTTGCACCTCCAACAGTTTGTCCTTAAATAAAAACAAATGTGTGGTTAAAATGAGTTTTTTATTCAATGTCTATTGTATAATCTACTTACAGTCTTATAGGCTATTTTGTTCACAGTTTCGTGTTAACACCTGCACAAAGTTGGCAAATAAAATATACTGTCTGTTGTTTTGCTCTGTAATTACTTTCGTGCAATACTGATGATTACTCAGTCTGCTGTTTGACCTTTCAGATGTTCCGCTCTGTACTGTGTAAAGTCAACCTGACATCAAAATTGACCTTTATGTTTAGCTTGTACCCGAGTCATACGAAGTCTCGTTAATCAAGACATGGCACTTGTTATTTTGTTATTTTGTAATTTTGTAATTTTGCCTGCCTCTGTCATTTGAGAGCCCATCTTTCCTCTATGCAGGCTTATCTCCATTCAGAATCAGTTATAACTTCTGTGAATGTAGAAATTGATCTGTATTCATGCTACCTTACTTTAAAAGGAACCACAGCCGGTAAGAATTGTGGACCTCAATGTAGGGTATATAAGTGAACTATTATATTAAACTAGGTTAAAAATTTGATTATTAAAAATGCACATCTCTTGATTTTTTGTCATGTGGACATAACCATTGTTTTAGACAAACAATGCATGTATGAAGTTCTGTGTGTAATACATTTTATGATTTAGTAGGACTGAAAAAGGACTGAATTTCATGCTTCTTGTTGCCACAATCTACCCGTGCTAGTGCAGGAACATTCTTTTCCGGCTACAAAAACCATTTAAACAATATTAAAAGAACCTGACAAGACGGTGATGGCATATTTTAGGTTGGAAACAGTCCATATGATGAAGCTTAAAATTGATATGAGGCTGGGCATTATTTCTATATTTTATTTCTTTATATTTTTATGAAACCCTCTACTTTCTAGTTTCTCTTACTTTCTTAAAAAAAACATTTCTAAAGCTATGTAAAGACCATGCGTTTCATTGTGAAGTCTGAAGTAGAAGAAAAAAAAAACAGTGGTTCTCACATATGTAGCATCAATCTCTGCCAACACTTTCTCAGCTGCATCTACTTCATTGGCTTTTTTCTTCAGACCATCCAGAGTTACCTCATGACCACTTAACTCAGTCTGAATTTTCTATAAACAAAAGAAACACATTTTCAGGTACACAGATATTTTCTCTTTATATAACATCCTGTAACATATGATTGCATTCTGTCTTCAGAAGTTCATAAATATCCCGCTGTGTTTCTCACATAGGACTGAAAAATCATGTGTCTACAATGATAATCGAAATATTGTGCCTTGTGACAGAAATGCAAACCTGAGCTTCCTGAGGTATTTGACCTGCATCTATTCCATCTGCAAGATATGCAGTTAAATGACGATCAGTTGCATTTAGAGAATCTTGAATAAGACGCAGGGTTTTGTCATTTTCTTGAGCCCACTGCAAGCTCTTTTCCAGTTGTTGCTGCCTTTGTAATGCCTGTCATTGCAAAGAGTGAAAAAAGAGCCCGAGAAATCAGGTTTCAGTACAAAATAATTGGCACTGTTAAACTAAGACCAAAGATTATAACTATTACCCTTTGCATAAGTTCATCCCAGCGAATGTTGTAGTCTTCCACCTTTCTGTGAATTAGCTCATGGAGGACTCTGCCATCCATAAGAGTCTGGGCTAACTCACGTATCTGGTTTCGATTATACTCAGGATGTTCCCTAATCATGGCATCTAAGGACTGAAAGGAACAGAAAATGGCATTAGGACCTGGCACATAACAAAACATTGTTGTGAGAATATTACGCACTTGCTTCAGTGTTGCTGTGACCTTGTGCTCTGGATTTATCTCCTGCTAAAAGGTAAACTCTCTTTTAAACTATAGTTTTTAAGCAGGCTAACGTACAACAATCATTTCCCAAAAATTAATTATGTCACTATAATACTTTCTGGCAAAAATTTTGTGAATAATTGTTTCTTTCCTGCCATCCTCTTATACATACCACTTTTAGGCGGAGCTCTGAATTTTCTGAATATGGCATTACTGGCACTAAAAAGACGAAGGATATATCTGAGCAGCAATATCAGTTTCTAATACCAGGGCTTATGTGCGCTGTTAACAAAAACAGATATGGTAAAAATAATATAAAATATACCTTTGGTCCAATTGTGTACCTTAAGATACACTACACTTAGTTTACATGAGAATGATAATACAATTATAATAATACAATTATAATACAATTACATAATCTAAATCTAAATCTAAATCTGTAATTTAGATGTTCCCATGTGTTGACCATCTTATTTCTCAAATACTATGATCTACATGATCAACATCTTCAATAAAGGAAACAATGTTTTAATTAAGGCCCTGTAATCAGTACAAATCACACGTCTAACACGTAACTTTAATTTTTACGCATTGTGACCAGCTTTTATCAAACGCCTTGTTCTGCATGATCAGTTTCTTCAATAAACGAATTAGTCTCTTATTACGGGGTGGCCAATGGGTGACACTGGTTTTCTCTTACAGCCCAAACACATGCATGTCAGGTGAAATGAAGATTCTAAATTAACTGTGTGTTTGTCTGTGTCTGCCCTGGACTGGCAGGTTTGGAAAAAAGAATGAACAAGTCTCATATTAAATCAAGTGTTTTGCTGACAGGGAAGTCAGGAATCAAACTCTATTCTTCTGACCAAGATACATTTTAAAAAGCAAGAAAATCCTGTTATTTCTATTGTATGTTATTGAGTTTGAAGCGAGGACACACTTGCTGTTGTTTGTTAAAATTGGTCTTTTCTTCATTTTATGAGGTCCATACTTTTAAAGTTAAAAGTACTTACAGCCAGTGCCTCTGCTATCTCATCTGCCCCCCCCTGAAAATTCTCTGTGTCATCAAGTTTTTTCTCTAACAGGTCCATCCAAGCATTTTCTTGCTCCAAATAGGACAGCAATTCACACCAGCAAGCCCAAACCTCCTGCAAAGCAGACAAATGGTGCATTATTTACATTTACATTTATATTTACGGCATTTATCAGACGCTTTTGTCCAAAGTGACTTTCATTCCCTAACTACAGGGGGCAGTCTCTCCCTGGAGCAGCTTGGGGTTAAGGGTCTTGCTCAGGGACCCAATGGTGGTGCAGAAGGTAGGATTTGAACCCATGACCTCTTGGTCCAGAGGCAAGTATCCTACCCACTGAGCCCCTCCACTCCATTATTATTATTATTAAGTCGATTTTTTTAAGTAAAGATACCTGTTATAATGTCCTGTGGTACAACTAATAAAAATCTTTAGGAAGCCGAATAACAGGATACAGCACAGTCAAGGATACCTCTAATGTCTTGTACTTTCCATCAAGGCGGCTACACAGGCGGTGGTAGTTGGAAGTCAAAACATCCAGTTCTGTTTTCAGAGCATCATGGGCTGTAGGTGGAGCCTTTGAGATGAAACTGATTACTTTCTCCGTCAGTAAATTCACTTTCACTTCTTTCTGATGGACTTCCTCTTGAGCTCTCTGAATGTGTGATTGATATGAACAAAAACATATACAAGTATATTTAAGATTTCTTTTCTTTTCATATTCAAAAGAAAAAGCGAAATGGGAAAGACAAGTATAATGTAACTCATTTTAGTAAAACATTACACAGCCAATAATCAACCTGAGATACATGTATCATATTCAGTTCCTGTTTTCATCAGTTATTTTCATTCACTTTCAAACGATGTTTTAATTCTTCTACAATTCTACAATTGTACCAAAAACATGAATCTGTCCATCAGATTGGATCACTCTGATACTTTATCTAAAAGTAATTGCGTCCAAAGAAATAGCTAAGATGTCGTTGTTAATTTTATATGTGGATATCTCAAGACACATCCCATGTTTGAATCCCATGTGTGTCATCACTTGGTGAATGGGTTAAATGCAGAGAAAGAATTTCTCTGTTTATACTGTGGTGTGTTCGCATATGACAGAATGACCACTTTACACTTTACACTGAATGACACCATCATTTCTTTTTTTTCATTTTCTTTGAAATATTCATGAATAAATGACATTTTGGTTTTCATCATATTTGACGGAAACAGTATCTGCAATATTATTTGCTAAAAATCTGTGAAAAGGAGTGGGGTACTTCAGAAAGAGCTGAAGTCCTTTTGTAAGTCCTTTTTTGAATAAGCTGGAAAAGACCTATGGTTTAATTATGCACCTTAAAAAATAACAGCATTACCATAAAATCCACATCTGTGGGAACCCGCTCTTTCGGAAATCGGATTATAATCCACCAATAATACCTTTTTCACAAAAGGAGCAGGGTCCTCCAATTATGTGTAAATCATAAATCATATATCAGGACATGCAAACTACTGTTCTCTTTTGTCAGCTCACATCTAATAATTGAACTTTAATGTTGAATTCAACACAAAATGGGCAAATCTATTTGCATCCCAAAAGAATACTAATGTTTTTCTGTCGTCTCACTAAATATTCTTTAAAAACACTTCACACAGGAAATCCAAAACAAAAAACATCCTTTAACAAAACGAAAGCACTCACAACAAATCAAATGGACCCTCAGCCCTTCGGAAAACAAGCACTGGTTTAACTGTTTCAAAATTCATTTGGAACAGGCACTGTCACTGATTGGCTATACACCTGTCAAAGCTCTACACACCCTCTACAAAATACAACTTTAAAACTTAAAAGGAATCTCAAAAAGCACAGACCTTCAGTTCCTCCACAGCTTTATGGAGTTCTTCAGGTGTTTTATACTGGAAGTCTCGCTCCAGGTAATCTTCCTCTGCCTGTGTGATCCACTCCTGCATCTCCTGCATCTCCTTCCTCAAACTCACGGTCATATCTAGTCCACCTTTAAGGGCAGATTTTTTTGCATAAGCCTAAGGAGAAAACCACAGACAACATTTCTGGTAACATTATATGTAATAATTATACAATTATATTAAATATATGTACATTCTGTTTTTCATTCAAATAAAGCAATTTGCATTCACTTTTGGATTAGTGCATCCTTCCAATTTAACAATCAGTACCTTGATGAGGAATGCTAATTACCTGCTTGCAAATCAGTTCCCACTGAGCATTCAGTTCATCAAGCATCTTCTGTATTTTCATAGCAAATGGCGTCTCTGCTTCCCTCTTTAAGGCCTGTCCCACTTCATTGATGCCATTCAGACTTGGCTGGACAGTATGAATGTCATTTACTAAGGCCTGGCAAGTGGAAGAAGTTGAACTATTAGTCTTTGTTATGATAGAATTTAATAATGTGTGCCAAAAGAACACTTTTCAAGGCCTGTTGTAGCCCGTATAAACACGACTTGTACTGAATGTACTGAATAGTGTTTAGAATTAAAATATGACTTAAATTGTACTGAAGAATCCCCTGATTAGTTTTCAATTCCAATTACAACCATAAATAATACGTATATGATAAGGCATATGCAGAAATGATTTTTTTCACATTAGTGCAGGTCAGTGAATGCATCACTATTAGGGCCTGCACTCTCGTTTCACAAAATTAAAGCTGCTCCTACTGTGCACTGCTCCAGCTGCTTTTCCAAAGCCTCCGAATCTCCTAGAGCTGGCCATTCCTCGTTTAGGAAAACATCGACATCAGCCATCCACTTCTGCAAGGTCTTTGTGTCATTCTAAGATAACAAAGCATTTCCTTTTGGTTAAACTGCTGTACACAACAACGTTTCATTTTGTCTTGATGACAGTACAAGTGCCATGTACATATTACATGTACTGAATAATTTTAAGCAAGTAGAAGTTATTTTTAAAACCAAAGAAGCAGAGTTCAATTTGGTGATGCATCTTTTATTGTACATGAGGAAGTGACCACTTTTTAAATGTGGCACATGACAGTTTTAATTTGGCAGGTAGCCAGCTTCTCCAGCCTCCAACGAAAGTCATTTGGAAAAAGGGAGTGGGGAACTTCATTGTGTGTGTGTGTGTGTGTGAGAGTAAATGTGTGTGTGTGTGTATGTGAGTGAGTAAGTGTGTGTTTGTGTGTGTAAATGTGTGTGTGTGTGTGTGTGTGTGTGTGTGTATGTGAGTGAGTAAATGTGTTTGTGTGTGTGTGTGTGTGTGAGTAAATGTGTGTG
>JBBPDC010080399.1:0-10326 GCA_037974485.1 Hemigrammopetersius urotaenia
AAGTAAATAAGGCGTTAACGCGATAATAACGCGTTAACTTTCCCAGCCCTAATATATATATATATATATATATATATATGGGGACTGCAGACACGCATATGCAATTATGCAATTATTGCAGCAATGCGGAACATTTTTTCCCCAAAGACAACTGACTTCTGGACTCACATTTTTTGGAATGTGCTTCTTACAAACGCTATCCAGGCATGGTTTATTTCTTCTTATATTATGTATATTTTGTAGATTTCCTATCTTTCACCAATTCTAATATATTTTTCACATAGTGTCTTGCCACAGGAAGCTTCGGAAGGCTTGGTAGGCAGTGCCCGATCACATATCATTGCGTGCAATCTACTCGATGCTACTATTTGTAACTAAAATAAAATTAGGATTGAAAATCATTTGGCTTTTGCAAGTGTAATGTCTCACTTTTTCCAATTAAGGCTTTTATCCAAGATGAAACCCTTCCTCAAATACTCTGAGAGGGTTATACGTGCCTTTGTTTCGTCCCGCCTAGACTACTGCAATGCCCTGTATGCGGACATTAGTTGCTCCTCCTGATCCCGTCTTCAGTTAGTTCAGAATGCTGCAGCCCACCTTCTAACCAGAACGCGAAGGCGTGAGCACATTACCCCTGTGCTAGCTGTCCATTATAGGATTCGTTTTAAAATTCTTTTCATTCGTTTTCAAATCTGTACATGGTCTGGCACCTCCTTACATATCATGGTTCCATATCATGGTTCATACACCATCCAGGGCTCTTATGTCAGCAGACCAACTCCTCCCAGCCGTTCCTCGCTCTAGGCTAAAAAGCAGAGGTGATCAGGGCCTTTGCAGTGATTGCACCTAAGCTCTGGAACGAGCTGCCACTGCACATACGCCTGGCTCCGTCCTGTTTTTAAAGCTTTCCTTAAAACTGATTTTTATGCCCTGGCATTCAATACAGCATGAATGTTTTATTTAGTTACCTGTATTTTAGGTTTAGGTTGTCCTTTCTGTTTATCTGGCAGGTGATATTTTCCTGCTTGTCCAGCACATTGGTCAGCCGTTATTGTCGTTTTTATAAAGTGCTTTATAAATAAACGTGACTGGTATTTAGACGTCTTGCTCCTGCACTCCTCTGAAACAGTATAAATGAATAATGAATTGTTATTGTGCTTCTCTCCACTATAACACCGGGACCAAGGAAACATAACACCCGGCTGATAGATGAGCCACCCAGTCTCCATCAAACAACACTCCTGACAACGGCCCAGCACACCTGCTGCAGGCCACTAGCGTCTCGCTTGTTTTCAGATCCTATTTTGAGAACTTCTGTAGCACTTTTAGGGACCACCCACTGGACAAAAGTACTGGGACACACCTCTTAATTATTGAATTCAGGTGTCCCCTTACTTCCTGTGAAGTAAGGCTTCAGCAGATCAATACACTCTGGACAACGTCATGCTTCCAACTCTGTGGGGAAGTTTGGTGAAGAACCTTTTCTACTCCAGCAGGACTCTGTCCCAGAGCACAAAGCAGCTCCATAAAGACATGCTGGAGGAGTTCAGTGTGGAAGAGCTTGACTGGCCACACAGAGCCCTGACCTCAACCCCATCCAGCACCTTTGGGATGAACTGTGATCCAGACCTTCTCGTCCAACATCGGTGCCTGGACATCATTAATACTCTACAGCAGTGGTCCCTAACCTTTATTTTGTCACTAACCGATTTAATATCAGAAACTATGGTGGGGTACACCCTGGGCAGTCGCCAGCACGTCGCAGGGCCACATACAGAGACAGACAACTCACATTCACACCTAGGGGCAATACAGTGTTCAAACACCACGCATGGTTTTGGCTGTGGGAGGCAACCAGAGCTCCCGGAGGAAACCCACATGGTGACGGGAAGATCCCGTGCCCAACCCGGGATTCGAACCCAGAACCTTCTTGCTGTGAGGCAACAGCGCTAACCCCTGTGCCACCGATCCCTTTTATGTATGCTCGTGATTTAAAATAACTCTACCTGCACCAGACGACTTGGATCTAACCCGACTGTACTTCTGCTGACGTGGTGCTTTAGTCTGGAACTTACTGAACTATAATACTTTTCTCTGACATCTGGAACACTATTTTTCCTTACTCTGGCAATGAATACTAGTCATCTGCATGTTTGAATGTGGACTAGTTAACCTGAATTATAGTGCAACCCCCCTACTGTGTAGTATTATGAGTACATTTTAAAATCTCTACCTGCAAACTGTTACAATCACAAGATTTTAGAACCAAAATTTAAATTCAATTGACTTGTGAGGGCACCCTATTAACCCTTTTGCCGTTTCTCATCCTTGCAGGAACAAGCTAATGTCTCTCTCTCTCTCTCATCCTTGCAGCAACAAGCTAATGTCTCTCTCTCATCCTTGCAGCAACAAGCTAATGTCTCTCTCTCTCTCTCATCCTTGCAGCAACAAGCTAATGTCTCTCTCTCTCATCCTTGCAGCAACAAGCTAATCTCTCTCTCTCTCTCTCTCTCTCTCTCTCTCTCTCTCTCTCTCTCTCTCTCTCTCTCTCTCTCTCTCCCTCTCTCTCTCTCTCTCTCTCTCTCTCATCTGGTGGGTATACCGTAAACAGCTTATAGCCACTAGAGCAGCAGATCCTATTCTCAGATAGGGGTCTGCTGGGAAACAGCATAGCGCTTTAAAGCAGACAGCACTCACCTGCCTATCCAGCTTCTGCTGCCGCAGGTTACTGCCCTCATCATCCAAGGTGCTGTAGAGAGAAATGGAAAAAAATAACGTTTGCATTTAAGGAACACTGAGTCAACAGCACACACAAAGATCAAACGCTACTAAAGGAGCCAGCTTTCAGTGCCAAATGCAATCAGAACAATAATAGTTTTTGTACGTCTGTAACAGGTCTACAGTTGAGTGTAATGCACCATACAGAGACAGTACAAGCAGCATCATCCTTTAAAATGTGCTCTAGGTCTCGTCTTCGGGGAGCATAAATTGCTACCAACAGGAAAACGACTCCAGGCTCTTTGTTGCATTCTCTAGGGAATGATCCAAACCTCTTTAGATGAAGTGGCAAGTAGAAAAGTAACACTTCACTTAGCCTTGAAGGAGTGATGAGGCTACTGCAATAGGAACTGAAATAAGCGAAACATGCTGAGCCGATGTCCCTGAGCGTTCAGGGCTCTCCAGAATGTTTTGTAACGTCAGACTTTAAAACGCAGAAGACAACATTTGTGACCCTCCCTCAGTGCAGAATCTCTCACACAGGAGTCTTTCTCTCTGCACTCTGTCAGTGCAGAGAACGTATTTGAAATTAGTCGGGGGACTGAGACAGCCGTGGCAAAACCTTGATTATGTGTTCGTTAAACCGTTTAGAAGTGCATTGTGATGTGTGCTCCAAATTGTCCCAATGGAAAATCCAACCATGACCAAGCTTTAGCCTCTTAGCAGAGATAACCAGACTTCTATTTAAAATAACACTTGCGGAAGTCCATAATGCTGTCAAGGCTGTGCTGGTGGTCTAGTGCCAGGTTTCTCAACCACTGGGCCACGGACCACTGATGGGCTGAGGATGGCTTTTGATTGGGCCGCGAGTATAAAACGAAGACAGGCCATTGGTCCGCAATCGGTCCCAAAAACCCTTTTTACGGCGTGATTGGTGTATTATTAAAACGCCATTGGTGTATCATTACCCTCTCACCCAAAAACAGCTCCCAGATCAGTCGAGCGAAAGACAGAGAAGTCGGAAAAATGTTTTTTTGGTTTTTTTAATGATGAAACAATGCGAGTTGTTTTGGTTGTTTTATTGTTTTGTGTGAGTTTTATCAAGTGTTTGGTGCACCTGGCCCAGAGTTTGAACCGATTGGTGAACTGAGAGGCGGAGCTGACAGTGCGTGGGGCAGAGCCGACGGTGTGAGGGGCGGAGCCGTCAGTGTGAGGGGCGGGCCGATCGTGTGAGGGGCGGAGCTGACAGTGCGTGGGGCAGAGCCAACAGTGTGAGGGGCGGGGGCTGGGCAGTGTGAGGGGCGGAGCCGACAGTGTGAGGGGTGGAGCCAAAAGTGTGAGGGGCGGAGCCGACAGTGTGAGGGGCGGAGCGGTTATTTATTCATAATTCTGTGGTAAAAAATAAGGATTTCTCCAAACCAAACGGTGTCTCTGCTTGCACTAATTGGTACTAAAAGCCATATAGAACATTAATTTTTATTCTTTTGTGCTCAAATTCTGAACATAAGTTGCCGAGACCTGTGACTGTGGGTTTCAGTGTCAGAAGAAAAACTGTTCTGACAGGGACTATAAAACACAGCTGAACTCAAAGCATCACATCATTCTATCCTGTGTTGCTGTTTGAAAATAAGTTTACATATTTTACTTCTCTGGCACATGAAACTGCAACCGCAAACAATAATAACTGTGTTACGGAATTGTGATGTTTTAAATTCCAAGCTGGCCACCAAAACAGGGGTGAAGGCTAACAGTGGGCAGCGTGCTGTGATGGAGAGGCGGGCCTTAATGCTGAAAAGGTTGAGAACCATTGGCCTAGTGGTTAGGGTGTTGGCCCTCCAATCAGGAAGTTGTGGGTTCAATTCCCAAGACTGCTAAGCATCTCTGAGGAACCCTGAGCAAGGTACCGTACCCATACGCTGCTCCCCAGGCGCTGGGTTCTGGATGCCTGCTGCTTCGCTTATTGAACGGGTTAAATACAGAGAAGTTCACAGAATCTTTCACTGCCTATCACAACCTAAACGGACAAAAGTAGGGCCTAACTGTTACACCAACTGGGACTTTAATGACATTGCATTCAAATACATAGACTTTAATATGGAATTGGTCGTCCTTTGCAGCTATAACAGCTTCCACTTTTCTTGAAAGGCTTTCCACAAGTTCTGTGGGAATTAGTGTCCATTCATTCTGTAGAGCATTTATGAGGTCCGACGCTCATGTGTGATGAAAAAGTCTGTTTTGTGTCCCAATACTTTTGTCCATAGAGTGTATTTAACTATTGCTATTAGGTTTCACCACCAAACTCACCGTGAGTGTCACCAAAAGTCAAAGATCTGATTTAAAGCTCCAAGTTAAAGCTCCAGTGGTGCCTGACTGTAACCTGTCCCGTTTAAAGTTCTAGGGCCGTCAAAAGTGCCTTTGTTTGCAGCAAAAAGGAACGAAAAGCTTCTTTCTGGAATAACTTTCAAAGCGTTTGTTGGAATAACAGTGCCGTCTTAAACGCCATAATTCATTAAAATATACAGAAATTAAAAAAAATGCAGGAATCTCTTTTATTGCTGCAATAGTTTTGGCGTCCTCCGACCGACTAAAACCTGTGCTGCTTCCTTTGAGGTCCTCAAACAAAGACTCTCTGGGCTGCAGAATCGCTACGCCTCTGGCTGAATAAGTGCTATCATACAACTAAATATGTAAATGAATAAGCGAAATCGGCTTTATAAATTCCACCGTTTAGACTTTAAAAGGAAGGATGCCCCTCAGGTATACAGAAGGGCCTTTACTTAGAAGCACAAACATACAGTGTTTCATAATTCTACAATGGACCCAGCAGCTTAACCATTAACATGTAAATCCTTCTGAAGGGTCTCCTTCACTCTTTCAAAGGACATTGTGCATAGATCTGGCAACAATGTATCCAAAACACCAATAAATATCAAGGATACCAATATAGGTGTCTTGGATCTTGGAACGAGTCTCGGAGAGGGATGGAAGCAGCGGCTGTGGAGATGAAGAGGAGGTGCTGCTGTGCTAATGGTGTGAGTCACTGAGCTTCTGCATGTTCTCTCTCAGGTCCTGTGAGAGCTGATGACCTTTGTGAGGCCTTTGAGCTGTCACTGGTTCCCCTTTCTAATCAGCGCTGATGCTCTCACACTCGTTCTGGCTGCACTAGGCTAAAGATAAAGAAGCAGGAAGGTCTCTGAAATGTACCGCAGTGCTTCATAAATAGAACCCTTGCTTTCCCAGCTGCAGTGGGTGAGGGCGGGGTACACCCTGGACAGTTGGCAGGTGGTGGAGGCCTAATGGGTAAGATCCTTGCCTCTGGACCAAGAGGTCATGGGTTCAGTTCCTACCTTAAGCATATCACCACTGGCTTCCTGTGCAAGAACCTTAAGGTGCTCCAGGTGGACTGCCCCCTGTAGGTAGGGAATGGAATGTGCTTTTACCATTTCGTTCACGGCTAGGGATGGGGTTGATATTAACTCAATGGACTTTGTTTCATTCAGTCTTTCGAATAAATGTGAAAGGAAGGGCAATACTGAGCTAGAGGTGCTGTGTAATGTAGCTGCGTTAATGTCATTGGCTACCCTTGCCATGTCTCTGTGTTCCATGTGAGTTTGTATTTATTTTGATATTGGGCTTAGACTTTTTATTCTTGTCTCCTTCCCCACCCAAGTGTTCTCATGGCGTAGTCAGTTTCAGTCTGTGTTTGTGGATTGTCTATGAACATGACAGTGTTGCGATATTTTACTGTATCTTTGGTAACTGGTCTTCCACTCCGAGGATTACTGTCACGGTTCAGTCGGCGGCCGTTAGAGGCCGCGGCTGTTCTGTTTTTGGGTTATGGTTTTGTTCTGTTTCTGTTCATGTTTGAGGACTTTTATTTTGATGTCCAGTGCTCGTGTCACATGTTCCTGTGTTTTCACCTGCCTTGCGTTCTGTTCTTGAGTCTGCCTGTATTTAAGTTCTGTTTTATGTGACACGCACTATCAGTCCATCACCCTATTCACCCTGTTAGCACCCGTTACCCTTGTCCTGTTCTGTTCCTGCACGGTTTGGAATAAAAGTATGCACACTACGGATTCCTGCCTGTCTGCGGGTTAAGCCCTGCAGCAGTGACAATTACCTTGGGTTAGGTCCTGGAACGCAGTGTTTTGTTTTGTTTCTTTTAACTTGTAGAAATTTCACACACATCCCGCCTCAAACCCCATAATTAGTGTGATTGTTTTTTTTTTTAAAGTTATATTTGTATTTATTTAATTTTTAGATTAGAATTTGGCACCTATGCTCCTCCTACAGTATTTGAATATGGTCATGGTTCCGATGTGAAAATGTTAATAACAGAAAAAAAACAAAAAAAAAGACTTCAAGACACTAAAGCTCAGGTTAGAGTTATAAAAAGTTTTTAAAAACTGTTGGTTGTGGTTTTGTTAAAAAATAATGGTGCTGTTAGCCTTCCTTAACCATAAATGGCTTGGTAAGAGGCGGCAAGCACAGTGTTTTTTTGTGCTCATAAAACCAATGTTTGGGTGTTTTGTAGCAAAAACACAATCTCACTTCACATTTTCTCACAGAGATGCGTCTAGCTGGCGTCAAGGTCTCTCCTCCACCCCTCCTCTTTCCATCTTCACCCCTCACTTCCTTTTTATCTCTTCCATATCTTGGAGATGTTCGCGGCCCTGTCGGCAGGGGGCTCAGACCATCTCTCCTCCTAATTAAACCAGAGCCATCTCTCCTCACCTCACTTTCACGGCATTGACAGCTCTTCTTTATCATGCGCGCTCATGCACATACAGGCATGAATCCCAGAGTCAGCAGAGTAAGCAGGCAGGGGTAATGGTTCCCATTAAAACTAGAAGATAATGACACAAACAGTGCTGCTCTAATGAGGGTCAACCATCTCATTATATTACGAATGGAAGCTTAATTGACAGGTGCACTCTGGCAGACACATGCAACGCTCATCACTCTTCCTCTCTCCCACCTCTCATGACAGCGGTGGTTCGGGAGTGTTTGGAAGCCTGCGTTTCCGAGTGCTAGTGTGGGTGTATTTTGGTGAGTATGCGTTCGTAAGTGTGTGTTTTGGGAGGTGTAGGTTAGAATTAGTGATCTAATCAAAGGCTTTAACCAAAGGCTCTGTATTGTGTAGGTTTCCATCATTTCACCGTTTCTTTCAGTTATTTTTTTTGGTCTGCTGTGAGCAACACTCTTATTTTGATGCTGACTCTGTGGAGAGCACAAAAAACGTATCAACCAACCGAGAAAAAAGACAGAAAGTGAGAGAACGTTTCTCATAATCCAAGAAAAGAACAGATTTTTTTTTTATTCTTTGACAGGTCCCTGTGAAGGAACCACTCTTTAGGGGCAGCTGGTAGCCTAGTAGTGAGGGAGTGGCCCCTGCGATCAGAAGGTTGTGGGTTTGAATCCCAGGACTGCTCGTGGCACCACTGAGGTAATTTATGGTAAGGTACCGTCCCCACACACTGCTCCCCGGACGCTGTGTTCCTCGATGCTCACTGCTACAGTTGGTGAATGGGTTAAATGCAGAGAAAGAATTTCACACTGTGTGCTGTGGTGTGGAGTGTTCATCTGAGACAATAAAGGCCGCTTTACTTTTTAAAGTGCAGTGCTTCCATTAGGAACAGATCTCCACGAGGGACTGCCCTGGCAAAAAAATAAAGCAGCCACCCCCCGCCCGCCCCCATCCCCAACTGCCTGTACACTAACATTCAGTTGGTAACATAACTAAAGGCCAAACCTGTGATCTATAAGAAACACTAAAGAACGAGGTGAAAATGTTTTTCTCTGAAAGAATCTAAAGCCTTATCTGTGTACATTTCCAGCCACATGTCACCTACTATAGATTTTTCATTCTGAGGTTGAAGTCATTGATTAGGTCTTTTGTGCAGGACGTCTGGAGACAGAAGAAAACAGAGGGAACATGGGCGCTACCTCCGCAAATCAATCAAACTCAAAGGTTTGGCCTAAAATTCGAAGAAGCACAATGACGAAAGCTAACGTTCTCGGATTGGCTACTTTCAAACCTCCCGCCTCTGAGCACAGCAGATTGTGAGGTCCGGGCCTCGTGGGCCACGCCCCCTCGTCCTTGTGCTGGTTGTTTATGTTTGGGGCGGCGATGAGAGCGGAGCCCCAAACATAAAATATATATATATTTTAGTACTTATTTTTGTAACTGTTGTTCCAATTGCTTTCAGTTTGTCCAGCAAATCTTTCTGACCTTTCTTTTGATCCATGTATATAAAGCCAGGAAGCAGTCTGGGGGACGGAACCTTGCTCAAGGGTACCTCAGTGGTGCCACTAGCTGTCCTGCGATTCAAACTCATGACCTTCCAACTGCAGACGCAACTCCCCAGCCACCAGCCACCTAAACTGGTAAGTCAGAATATGCACTAGGTGTGAATCAAAATCAAAGTCTGAGCAAGCTCTGCTCTCATCTTTAGCACAGAACCAAAGGAACCACATTTTTTGGTAAAATTTGCACACCTACTTAAACAAATCTTTCTAAATGTTTCTGTGGGAATGTGAGTCTTTGAAGGGTATATGTGTTTGTGGGTGTGTGAGTGTAAATGTGTGTGTGTGTGTGTGTGTGTGTGTGTACCTAAAAAGTGTACATTCCAAGGGTCACTCTAACAAACTGGCCATGGCTCACAGGAATAATGAAAAAGGAGTAGGAAGCACAGCCTCACAGTCCCAGACTTGCCACACAGTCCCATACATTTTTTATTACAGGCCCCATCTGCTGGGACAGACTTGCTCATCATGCTGGGAACCCAGGCATACGAGCCTGGAGCCAGGTTTGTGAGGAGGTGGAGAGAGAGCCTAACCCCTCCGAGTGCCACGCTGGGCTTACGTGGGCAGGGGTTCTTTCCTGATTACTTTATGCGACACCCTGGAGCTCCCTGAGCCGAAAGCACTTCATTCCTCATGACTTTCCGCAGCGCCGCTCCCTGAGGGCTCCAGAACTCAAGGCAGTGCCGTCCCAGTTCTGAACCGGTCACAAAACTGCGCAAACTGCCATGAACTAGAACCTGAAGGTAAGTTCGAGCAAGATACAGAGGATTACTCGGAACACCACATATCTGAATTCAGATCTGAAAGTGGGCAAACAAATGACCTGAAAGCAACAGTTTGACAATTCAACAAAAAGCTGTTTAACACGGAACGACCGAAATCAAATAGAAGTCATTCAATCTGTGAATTAAATGAGTGAGTAGTCTGCTTAGCCAGACAACCAAACTGATACAGCAATTTTATTCAGCCAAAATTATTTTTTTTCTTAAACAGGAGAAAGATTAGTTTATGTTGAGTTATGCAATTATTTTGAATACAGTAACCCCTCAGTTTTACACGGATCAGCATTCGTGAATTCAGTCTAACGCAAATTTTTCTGAGAACCGAACTGTATTACCGTCACCAGTCCAGCGGTGGCGGTAATACACTGAAAAGTTGTCGACCGCCATAAAAAGAAGAAGAAGCTGCTGCAGCGTGTAGCATGACTGCTCCATGTCTTCTTCTCGTATTTTAGTGCTTAACCCCCCCCCCCCCAATGTTCAACAGTTATCTCAGTTTATTTAGTATTAGTAAGCTGTGCTC
>JBBPDC010080410.1:0-10326 GCA_037974485.1 Hemigrammopetersius urotaenia
ATCCCCACACACTGCTCCCCGGGCGCCGTGTTCCTGCTGCCCCCTGCTTCACTTGGTGAATGGGTTAAATGCAGAGGTTGAATTTCGTGCTGTTCACGCTGTGTGCTGTGGTGTGTTCACGTATGACAAACGGTCACTTTCACTTAAGTAGACATGTGAGCGGCACTGCTGAAGTTCTTAATGAACCTCATTTAGTTTGCAAAGCGAAGGAATCTCTGCAGTTCTTTTACAGTTGTAGGCTCAGGGCACTCGGTCACTGCTTGCACCTTATTCCCATCCACTGCCAACAGCGTGCTACCGGCTTAAACAGAGACTGCAGATGCGATGAGAGACGGTGTAATTCCAATCAAACTGGACTTTGCAGCGAAATTTTCCGATTGATTCAAGCAAGTATAAATGTACTTTGGACAGTGAATGAAGTTTTTGAGTGAAATGCTCGAGATGCTTAATATGAAGTGAACGTTTAATGGGTTTATTTCAAATGTAAATGGTTTGTTTGAAATCACATGGGTAAGATAAACCTTTTAGTAAATTAAGCAAGCATTGTGTTAAACTATTGAGAGCAGTTTAATAGTATTTGTATGGGTCTATTGTATTTTTATCCCTGATGTTCTGATGTTTAAAGTAAGAAGAAATCGAACACTCTTAAAGGTATAACTCACTTTCAGTTGCTTAGCACTTAAAGATAATTACAAATCACATAATTAGAAGTCTTTGGTTAAAAACGTCAGTGTCAGAAGCAAAGGGTAAATCCACCATTGAGAGAGATTTATCTGAAGGACATCTAACAGGGGAAGAAATAGTTTCTGGTTCTCGTGAGAGGCAATTCACTGAACGAGGCAAGCAGATGCGTGAAGAAGTCGCTAAAAGGCATGTAAAGGCTTTCTTGAGCCATGGTACTAACACTCCAGATATTGTGCAAAAATTGAATGCTTGTAATACACTGACACTGAAATATGTGATCTAGTGAGTAAACGACTGGAAGTCAGGGTACCTTTAAAGCAGAGGTTGAAAGGGAAAGAGTGCGGATGATTTTAAATAGAGAAGAATATGAATCCATCTTTGGTGGAACAAACACTGAAAGTGTCCTCTCAGAAGGGCTTGAAGGCTTTGATGATGTGTCTGTTGCCAATTCCAAAGCTTCTAGTAAGCGAGCAGATGCAGAAGCAGATCTTGCAGCCAAATTAGAACAAGCAAAGTCAATGCAAGAAATACAAGCTCAACAGACTAAACTCAGTAAGCTGGAAAGTGAATGGAAACTTCATGATATGATGGTTGAAATGAAGCAAAGGCAAGCTGAAGTCGAGCTGAAGCTAGAGGAGGAGAAAACAAAGCTGAAGATGATGCAAGCAGACATGGATGTTAAGGTGGCTGCAGCTCGGGTTCGAATATATAATAAACTTGAAGGTGAAGTGGAGAGTGTAGTGGGAGAGTTCTGTGAAACAGTCCCTGTAGCCAGAACCACTACAGCTTTGAATTCAAGTAGACCAACAAGTATAGGAGCCACATCACTGCAACCACAGGCAACGCCTGAGTGTTCAACAGCCAGTTTGGCTGAAGCAATTGCAAGGTAATTGAGCTTAAATCGTCTTCCTGTTCCTGAGCCCACTGTGTTTGCTGGTGATCCTTTGAAGTTTGTTGACTAAGATGTCATTTCTAACTTTAATTGGAAGGAAGCCTATTCCTTCCAGTGAGAAGATGCTTTACTTGAAAGGCTACCTTGTAGAAGAGGCATGCAAAGCAGTAGAAGGGTTCTTTTACCGAAACTCGTTATGGAAATCCATTTGTCGTACAGAAAGCTTTCAGAGATAAGCTCATGAAATGGCCTAAGATTAGTTCAAATGATTCTCCTGCATTAAGAGATTTTGCTGATTTCTTAAAAAGCTGTGTGGAAGCTATGCCTCATGTTAAAGGACTGGCTATTTTAAATGACTGTGAGGAAAATCATAAACTCTTGAAAAAACTGCCAGATTGGATTGTACGGAAGTGGAGTAGAATCGTTGTAGAAGAACTTGATACATCAGGAGCATATCCAACCTTCAGCCGCTTTACAGAGTTTGTGTTAAAAGAAGCTCGTATAGCCTGTAACCCTATCACCTCTACCTTCTTTCTAAGTTCAGACTTCAGAAAGTGGGCTAAAAAAAAGACGTTATTTAGGCCAAGGTCACCGTGCCTCATCTGTAAGGATGAATTGCATGGCATTGCTAAATGCTCAGTCTTTGCTGCTAGGTCTATGGGAGATAAAAAGGCATTTATACATCAAAATCATCTCTGCTTTGGATGCTTGGGTAAAGGCCATTTCACGAAAGATTGTAGGACATGGCATACCTGCAGGGTGTGTGGCCGTCGCCATCCGACTTGTCTGCATGAAGAGAGAGAGAGGAAACCTGTAGAAGCCATGATTAAAGGTTCTGTTTCTGCAGAAAGGCAAATGACTCAAGAAGTTCACAAGGTAAACTCCCATGCGCTGATTCTAGTATTGTCCCCGTTTTCTTGTCGTCTGTGAAAGAACCTGAAAAGGAAATTCTTACATATGCTCTTCTTGACACACAGAGTGATTCAACTTTTGTCTTGGAGGATCTTGTTAGAGAGTTGAATGTAGTCACTCAACCACTGCAGTTGAAGCTCAGCACAATGACTGCTGTAGATACCGTTATAGCTAGTCAAAGTGTGGGTGGTTTGCAAGTTAGAAGTTTTTACAATGGAAATCATATTCTATTACAGCAAGCTTACACACTTTATTCCTGTTGATAAGTCCTGCATACCCACTGCAGCTACAGCTTTGCATTGGTCTCATCTTAAACATCTTGCAAATGAGTTGCCATCACCTCAAGATTGTGATGTAGGGCTGCTGATTGGATATGATTGCCCTTCAGCTTTGGCTCCTCTTGAGGTTATCATTGGTCATGAAAACGAGCCATTTGCACAGAATACTGAACTGGGATTGGTGTATTATAGGAGCAGTGAACCCCCATCTGGATAGACAAGGAAGCCAAAGGTTTGTGCACAGAGTTGGAGTGAAAGAAATTGCGGTGCCATCCACTGCAGACATCTTGAGAGCTCTGGAGTCAGACTTCAGCGAGAGAAATTCTGAGGGCAAACTCGTCTCCCAAGATGATGTGCACTTTAGTAAAACCATCCAACAGAGAGCAGATGGTCATTTAGAAATGCCCCTTCCATTTAAGGGTCAAAGTCCTCCCTCACTGCCACATAATAAGAAACTGGCCACAATTCACCTTCAGCATTTGAAAAGAAAGTTAAAAGCAAATCAGCAGTTCCATGATCATTATAAAGCCTTCATGGAAGATGTGATCAACAAGGGTTATGCTGAGCTGGTCCCAGAGGCGGTGGTGGAAGAGGTCCTTTGGTATATACCTCACCACGGTGTATACCATCCTAAGAAACCTGGCAAGTTAAGAGTTGTCTTTGATTGCTCAGCCAAATTCCATGGCATATCTTTACTGTCAGGCCCCGACCTGATTAATTCTCTGGTGGGAGTTCTCTGCCGTTTTAGCAAAGAGGCAGTAGCCATAATCTGCGATATCGAACGAATGTTTCATCAGTTCTTTGTTACACCCCCGAGAATCACCGTTATTTGAGGTTCCTATGGTGGGAGCATGGAGATCTTGAGTGCGAGCCCAAAGAATATCAGATGGCTGTTCACCTTTTTGGTGCTGCTTCTTCCCCAGGATGTGCCAACTTTGGCTTGAAGTATTTGGCACAGCGATACAAGTCACTCTATCCTTCTGCAGCAGCTTTTGTGGCAAACAGTTTCTATGTTGATGATGGGCTAGTGAGTGTTCCTTCAATCAAAGAAGCCTCTGAGTTGATCGTTGAAGCACAGCAGTTGTGTAAAAGAGGAGGCTTAAGGCTCCACAAATTCAACTCAAATGAGAGAGAGGTCCTTAGTTGTGTGGACCCATCTGAAAGAGCAACTAGTGTTGAATGTCTTGACCTCAATCAAGATTCAGCCTTAGTAGAACACGCACTGGGCATTCAGTGGCTAATTGAAAGTGACCATTTCAGCTTTAATGTAAACTTGAACGATAAACCTGACACTCGCCGTGGCATTCTTTCAATCATAGCCTCCTTGTATGATCCTATGGGGTTTGTGGCCCCATTCATTTTGAGTGGAAAGCACATTCTTCAGGCGCTGTGCCGAAGGAGCATTAAATGGGACGACCCACTTCCAGATGACTTGCTTCCACGGTGGGAGGAATGGAAGACAGGCCTTGAACGGCTGAGAGAGATCTCAATTTCCAGATGTTATTATCCACAACACTTTGGTGAGAATGTGAGTGTCGAATTACACCACTTTTCAGATGCTACTAGTGTGGGATATGGTGCATGTTCTTACCTTCAATACACAGGGTGGTGGTGGCGTAGTGGGTAGGATACTTGCCTCTAGACCAAGAGGTCCTGGGTTCGAATCCTACCTTCAGCACACCACCACTGGGTCCCTGAGCAAGACCCTTAACCCCGAGTTGCTTCAGGGAGATTGTCCCCTGTAATTAGGAATTGGAAGTCGCTTTGGATAAAAGCATCTGATAAATGCCGTAAATGTAAATGAATGAAGACAATAAAGTCCATTGCAGTTTTGTTATGGCTAAGGCTAGAGTTGCGCCAACAAAGGTCACAAGTGTTCCCCGCTTAGAACTTTCAGCTGCTGTGATCGCGTATTTTGCTGAAATCAGAGTTGAATATGAAGATTGATAAAGAGTTCTTCTGGACAGATTCTCAAGTCACACTGGCATACATCAACAATGAAGCACGGAGGTTTCACGTGTTCGTAGCAAACCGGGTCCAGTTAATAAGGGAGAATACTAAATCGAGCCAGTGGCATTATGTTGATACAGCAGAAAAACCCAGCCGATCACGCCTCTAGGGGACTATGTGCATCAGAGATTCGATCTACTAACTGGTTATCAGGTCCTGAGCTCTTGTGGAGGGAAGGAATTCAACCTGAACCTTGTCCGTTAAATGACCTCTTGGTTGACGACCCAGAAGTTAAAGCAGTTCAAGCATTCGCATCAAGTGCGAGAGAGTGCACGGATATGCTTAATCGCCTGTCTAGATTTTCATCTTGGACAACACTCCTCAAGGTAGTGGCAAGAATTAAAAGACTGTGCTCTGAACAAAAGTGTCTCACAGATGTCGTGACTGTCAAAGAGCGTGAGTGTGCAGCTAAAGTATTAATAAGGCTTGTCCAACAGCAGTCATTCAGCCAAGAGATAAAGAGACTCGCAACGGGACAAAGTCTTCCAAGTTCCAGTCTTCTTTTCCGTCTAGAAAAACCAATACAGAAGTTAGTTCTGCTACTTGAGAGTGGGCTGTTATGTGGTATATACACCCAAGCATATTCACATATGGATAGATGTAGAAATAAAACTTACGTCAGTAACATTTTATGCTTATTTGCACATTTTAAATGCTCCTCGGGCACCATGTTTCTGGCTGCCCCCTGCTTCACTTGGTGAATGGGTTAAATGCAGAGGAAGTATTTCGTGCTGTGGTGTGTTCACGTATGACCAGACTGTTGCTTTCTCTTCTCTTTCTCTCTCTTTACTGGGAGTGCAGAGCAGGCACTCTGTGGTATCATCTCATCTAGCATTGGTACAGCCTTCTCATGCCTGGTGGTGTTCTCCACAGGCTCTTTGCAGTACATGCACACATAGGCCATGCATTTCACCTGCCATTTCACCCACAGCTGGTTCTTAGGCACTAGGTTGTTTTATTTGGGATTTGTTTGATGTGTTTGTTTTCTTACCTATGCTATAGTGTTCACCTTATTATGTATGTGACCCAGCATGGGGGCACACTGTTTGGTGGGGGGAGAGTGTAGGGAAATATGGGTAATAGAATTTAGGTAATTGGTACTGGATTCTGTGCATTGTACTACCCTGTCTTTAGTTCACTTCACTTCTGTGTTGGTTATGGTAATTAATTTAACCCCTGTATGGGGTGCCGTTTGTAAAAACAGCTTAACAAATTTAAAGGTGTCATTTTTTAATCATTTAGCACAATTTTCACACATTTAGAGCTAAATGTGTAAAAAAAAAAAACTTAGGTTTTGGTGCGTAAATGTTAAATCTAAATGTTAAATCTTACATCTAAATGTTAAATCTAAATCTAAGTGTTAAATCTAAATCTAAAAGTTGGTCCCCATTGGAAAGTGCTCGTGGCTTTTCTAGGTGGGGCAACCACCAATCTCTGTGAAACTGCTGTGTAATAAGACCCCTCGTTTCCCATAACGGCCCCCGTCAAAAACATTCACATTCAGTAATGGGACACCCTGGCGAGGGGAATGGTTTTCCGGATTGTTCCTTAATGTTGAAGTGGAGGTGTTCCTCCTCCTTTGTCCTCACATTTAACATCTAGCAGCCCTCTTCATCCAGAGCCAATTGCTGCCTCTCTCTGCACTTTCACAGCCTGTCGGTAGGCCTGGCCTTGGATCTCCATGCTCTTCAGGAGCTTTGTTGTCGATGTGGCAACAAAACTTCTACACCCGATCTCCACATGGAGCACTTGTGTATGTCAGCCATGCAGCTCTGCTTCCACTGCGATGTCCATGTAATTCAGGCTTTTTGCGTTCGTAGGCTTCATCCACTGCAGATTCCCATGGAGCTGTTAGTTCCACAATGTACAGGAGTTTCTGTGAGGTTGACCACAAGATCAGGTCTGGCCTGGGATTAGTTGTAATGATCTCTGGAGGAAAGATGAGTTTCTGATCCAGGTCAACTTTCATTTTCATCTTGGGTTGTGTCCAGGAGGGTTGTTTCTATTCTTGCAGATGTTCTTCCTGGAAGCTGTCCTGCTTTCACAAAAGAAATGGTACTCGGGAATCCAGGAATACAGGAGGGCGTTATTCATATTTCTCCTTCTTTCCAGGATGATCACCAGTTGCCATAGGACCTGATTGTGTCTCCAGGTGTAGCGGCCCTGAGACAAGCTGTTTTTGCAGCCGTTGAGGATGTGCCTCAGTGATGCAGAGAGCACATGCGGGATCTTCTCTGACCGATTGGCTAAGATTCGTGGGGGTGGGAAGAACATAGTAGGTGACTCTGATAATGAAGTTAATTCGGCTTCCTTCCATCCCCCACAGATCCCTCCAGGTGAGTTTACAATGCTCCAAATTCTCCCAGGTGGTCTGGCTCTGCCTCTTCCTGCTGCCGGACCTCATCAACTACCAGTCTTTTTCTCTCGGTGGGTGTTGCCTTGTGCCATGATATCCCAAGTCCAAACCTGCCTCTTCCCTTCTGAACCTGCCCCACTATGTCTTGATGCCTGAGAGCAGATTTAGTCGGCTGCACTGTTACCAGGCTGGGAGCAGCCATTCGTATGGCTGTGTCTTGGGAATCCATCAGAGTCATGTCTAGCCTCACTTTGTTGCACTTCAGTGAAGCTAAAGACCGGTAGCTGCAGCGCACCATGCCCATATAGGCCGATATTGCTCAGGCAACATGGGAGTCCAAGCCACTTTTTGATGTAAGAGCTGACTGGCCTGTACAATTTCTCTCAACTTTAGTGATAGGGACTGTTAGAGACCTGCGAATCTGGGAAGCAGTCTGAACTATAAACACCACAACTTCAGTTTGCCCGGGTGGGAGGTCTTGTCTATGGTGGAAAGGCCTTTGATGGTTGCCTCCCTCAATTGATCAATCTGGTCCGAGTCTTTGAGGCCTGCTTTGTACCATTGACCCAAGCTTTTGATTGGCAGCTCTGACCGCATTGGAATGGGTGCTTCATTGATGTAGATTCTCTTTATTTAGCAATTTTAAAACTTGCTATGTTATTGTTTTACTTTTTTTTCTTTGTATGATATGTTCAGCCTCAGCTAATAAACAGTCCCTTAAAACATGTAGAAGTGTGTATTTTGATTTATTGATTAATACAAAACCATGGGTGCATACATTTGGCCTAAATTCACTCTGAAAAAACAAAACAAAAAAAAAAACAATGATCATATGAAATTTTACAGCGTCACAGCAAATGGCACATCAACTTATAAAGTTGTAAACAATGAACAGTCAATGAATAAATCAATATTAACTTGTGGGACACATTTAAAAAAACAACGCCTCTCATATGATGAAACAAGGGAAAAGGGACAAGAATAATGACACACGAACAGCATCTGGTCATTTTTTGACGCATACTGAACCTCGCCGTTGTCCAGTTTACTCACTCATTCCTTTGCTAACGTACAGTAAGACCTACATTAGCCTCAGTAAGAGAGGCTGACCTTAACTGGCCATCCTCATGTAACTGGGCAGATCCATGAATGCCTCTTTCCTCCAATCTAATTTGAAGATGTTTCAAAAAGGGCAACATTAAAGAGGAAAACATATCTTCACATGATCGAATCAGGCCACAAATCGCACACCGATATAGGTGGGAGGGGAGCCATGGGGACAGAAAAAGAGCCTAGTTGTCACGGCCGCCTCTCCCTCTCCTCGTAGACACCGTTCTTCTTCCCCTGAGTATTAGTGTTTTCCCCGTCTTACGTTCTCTCTCTATCCTCCGCTATCGCGCTCTGTCTGCCCTTGTCCCAATTCTCCTCCGTTGCTCCCTTCTCCCCTTGGTCCCTTCCTCCCTTTTGAGTTCCCAAGTTTGGTTTGCACCACTCCCGTCTGTATCCGTCACACCTGTGTCTCGTTCTCTTGATCCCCGTCTCACCTGTCCCCCCTGGCGGTCTAGCCAGCCCTGCCCTTTGTTTTTTGTTTTGCCGGAGCACGGATCCCGGCCCCAGTGGATTTTGGTTTTTTGGATCTTTTTCTTTGTTGACATACCCGAGTCGGGGTTTTCCCCTTTTGTTCCTGTGTCCTGCCTTGTTTTGATGGACATTAAAATCCCCGGTTATTTCTGTTCAACCTTGTGTTCCCTCCCCTTCCTGAACTGCACCCATGACACTAGTTTAGATGAGTAAACTAGGTCCGAAACGAGAATAACCCGTTAAAAAAGTCTGCTGCCACAATCCTGCTGTTGCTCATTAGGCCTTTATTTTGCTGAGACTGCCTGAATCGACAGCTCTGAATACCACAGAGGTGGAGTGGTAGAGCTGTCCTGATGCTTCCTGGTTAAAGTCGAGAAAGCATTGTGAAGGGTCGCAACGATTCCTCTCCTGACTCAGTCCCACAGCGTAGGACACTGACAAAGCTAGTTCTGTTGTACCTTTTGTCTCATTCTCTCACTGAAGGATTTATTCAAAACATATGGAAGATTATAAGCACAACAATTCAAATGGCTATTCGTTTTGCAATTTGTAATAAAAGTCAATCAGTGCATGCACTTGTCAATTCAATTTTCAATCTGAGTATGTAATTTGAAAATAGATTTTGCAATTGGCAATTCAATGTGAAAAGTGTTGATGCAACCTGTTGGAGAAATGTTATCCTTATTAAATCATTATTTATATATATTTATATATTAGCGAGTTCAAGCTCACATGAAATCATGAGGAAACCTTTGAGTTTATAATCCTGTAAACTCTGTTTTATATGTCCCCTGTGAGGACTGTGTTCTCTGTATCTCTGACAGAAGGACGGAGCGATCCGGCTGGAAGTGTCCGGGAACGGAGAAGATACACAGTCTTTTGTTTTGACTAACCTAACGACAACGATGTTACACATACACACACACACACACACACACACTGCTTACTGCTGGATAAACTGGAAAGCACACGCTTAGTTTTTCAGAACAACTCTGGCTCTCAGACTTGTTCCCTTGCTGCAAGATAATATACTTTCATTACGTCTCGTGGCGAGCTTCCTTTTATCAAAGCTTATCGAAGTCCTTTTTGGGAATTTCATTGACACAACCCTTAATTCATTTCAAAATATTTTGAATAATAAATAGAATAACAAGGTGCTGAATTGCATTTTGTATTTCCATGGGCTTTGTGCCTCTTCATTCAAATACAATATTCAAATACAATAGCGCTCCCGGCATTGCATGTGGGGAAGAAAACCTCAATTGATTCCCAGCTATCAGACCATACTTTTGTGCTAAAACAGCACTTCAGGTGGTGCACTGAGACGGCCAAGTCAAAAGATGTCAGCAAACGAGGCTTTAATAACAAAGTTTTGGAGGGTTCCAGACTACCCTTGCCCTTTTCAGCCAGCAGATGTTGGCAACACCCAACTTTTTTTGGCACGTTTCATGATGATAAAGCTTCAAAAGGCCAAGGCGGCATCTCAGTTCATGTATTACTGCAAAATCCAGTTAAACACAAATTTGTACTACATTCAGTGAAAGTGACCATTTGTCATACGTGAACACACCACAGCACACAGTGTGAACAGCACGAAACACTTCCTCTGCATT
>JBBPDC010080431.1:0-10325 GCA_037974485.1 Hemigrammopetersius urotaenia
TGTGTGTGTGTGTGTGTGTGTGTGTGTGTGTGTGTGTGTGTGTGTGTGTGTGTGTGTGTGTGTTTGCGTGTGTGTGAAAGAGAGTGTGAGGGTGGGTGTTTAAATGGAGCCACTAACTTTTCAAACCAGAGTATAAGATGTTACAGAACAGGTGCTTCAAACGGATTAGCAGCACTGTCACATTTACATGCAACTATATGAAGAGGAAGTAAAAGGACGTGAACCAATAACAATACATTTCCCCACAAGTACAAAATGTACATATCACCTGGATTTGCTGCTGACAACAATATTCTGAAGTTGTTTTAAGACAAACTTGACAGTAGAATATAAATATGAGTAGTCTTTGGCTTTTTTCTGACAACACACTAGGTGAGGCTGCGGGAATTTCCCGCTTGGGCTAGAGGGAAATCAGCCCCATCTTAGCCAGTTCTTATTTTACTTTTGACCTGTAGGTGGTGTTGTTATTTGTAGGCCTAGGAGGCAAAATGTATAGTCTGTAAGTAAAACTGTCATAGCTGTAACAAAAGCAACTGATATTAAAAGGTAAAAGACAGGCCCGTTGCACCTTCAGTAACTTTCAGCATTTTTTATGACACTCTTTTTCATTATTTATTAAACATGGTGAAAATCTGTTTAATGTGTAAACACTTGAAAATTTCACAAATATGTATATTTGTAACAGACTGTATTAAGCCTTATAATCATCAAACTGGACATGGAACTCCTCATTCAGTACAAATAACACATGATCATAAATGAGGATAATCAGCTTATCCTCATTATCCTCATTAGTGCCAGAGTTTTTTGCAGAAAGTGGAAGTTCAGAGCTGTTTTTACTAATTTTCCCCCTTGTGATCAGAAACATACATTGTGTATATTATCAGCATACATAAGCATATATCGACGGTCTGTATGACACCTTTTAATTGCTCCAACATCATGAAAGAAATCATGCCATTGAATAGACAGTTTTATTTTGTCATCTTCCCATTTTCTTTTACTCTTTTTGGTCTGTTTTAGCAGAAACCAAGGCCTGATAAAACACTCCTTTGAGTTTCAATGTGTGCTTTACAAACTGGCCATTTAAGCACATAGTGCACTGGTTCTACTATCTCTTACCCAATAATGGAGGATGTGTCCTACAGTAAAAAGAAAAAGAAACCTAAAACAATAGAACGGGAAGGATGACAAAGAAAAACATGAAGAAAATATTGAAAACATTGATTCCCTGTAGGGCGGCAGGACGCTATTTGTAAATCGTAGGATCTGTCTTAGGCCTTGTTCCTGTATTTATTTGCTGTTGCGGTCACTCCAGGTTCTGAGGGAAGAGCAGCCAGCTAGAACATTCAACCAAGGGCTCAGATATTACAAATGATTACAAACAGATCAATTCAGAAACAGCTGGCTTACTACTGGTTAATCCACAAGATTGTAGGGTGTGAAATGATGTGTGCTGTGCTCTTGTATATGACTGGATTCTGCTGAAGAAGCAAAAAAAATAGTCCAGGATGTGGAAAGTATGCTGTGAACTTTATCATTTCCTGATTTTGCACAAAAGTTGAGCAAATAAAATCCACTATGCATGGCTGTAGGCTATCGCAGCATTTCAGCTGTTGCATGTAGCTTATTCATAAGAAATTCTTTTTAAAAAAAGTTATTAAATTTTTTTTCTACAGATGTACTCCAAATTACTTCTGTCTAACCACTCAGCTATGACCCTCACGAAATAAAAAAAAGAAAAACTGCATAACATTTGCAAGTATGTGACCTCCAGTTTTAATATCATCTCACTACAGTCTAACATATGATCAATTTCTTGTTAATTACAGGAGTATTAAGTTCCATGTGCCTGCAAATGCAATAGAAAATCAATCTGTGGTTATGGTCAGAGACATGCTTATATGCCCTATAAAGTGTTATACCCAGCACAAAGAAATTCAAAGTTCATGAGTAAGCTAAATGGAATGAATAAAATAATGAGAGATGGTTGTGGGCTCTGAGTGCTTTGAAAACATTGAGAGTATGACTTCAGCTCTGTCTTCTTGTCTGTCAACACTGTTTTCTTCCCTCCCTCAACAAACAGCTGTCGCAGTCATGAACACATACATATGATTCATCTGACATTGCCCACCTCTCAAAAACCAAAGTCCAAACATCCTTTTGTGATGTTAGCAACTGGGGTGCCTGTGAACCCGATGACCACAAAGTTGCAGGTTCAACTCCCCAACCCACTTTCTACCATTGTGTAATTGAACAAGACTGTCCCTGTAACTAATGCCTGTCTGGATAAGGGTGTCATCCAAATGCCTCTTTACTTGATGTTACATGTTGGAAACGTTTTCTAGGTTCTATTTTCCAATTAAATTAAATGTAAAACAAAACAAAAATGTTTTACAGCATTTAAAAGAGATTCTTAAATGCCAAGCCAGTGAGCTAGTGAGAACAGACTCCCAAAGCACCCATGTGGTATTTATTCATTCATAGTTTCAGTTGATTATCTCCTGTCACTCAAGGGGCAATGCAATATGAGGCCTATTTGTCCCACTTTACCCGATGTACCACTTGTGTTGAACCGATTCTAAAATTGACAGCTCAGTTCATTAAACCCATTTGAGCAGAGCTATGGTATGCGACATTAGAATTGCAGATGTAGTATTGCTAACTCAGAGACCATGCCATAGCTAATTTTTATCTTTCAATCAGATTTCAGTCAACATCACAGTACTGAAACATCTCTGATAAAGATATTAAATGGCATTAGTCAGGTGAAATATTTACGGCATTTACGGCATTTATCAGACGCTTTTATCCAAAGCGACTTCCATTCCTTAACTACAGGGACAGTCTCCCTGGAGCAACTTGGGGTTAAGGGTCTTGCTCAAGGACCCAGTGGTGGTGCTGTAGGTAGGATTCGAACCCACGACCTCTTGGTCTGGAGGCAAGTATCCTACCCACTACGCCACCGCCACCCAAGAAATAGCTGTCTTGGTATTGCTGGATCTCAGCGCAACCTTTGACACTGTCGATCATAAAGCACTGCTAGCCAGATTAGAAAATTTAGTTGGGTCCTCCTGTGGCTCAGGATGTACTTAGAAGGCAGAGGTTATTTTCTCTCTATCAACACCTATGTATCAGAGAAAACCATCATGTCATATAGAGTCTCACAAGGATCCTTTCTTGGGCCCCTTTCATTCAACCTTCCTCTGCCAAATTCTCCAAAATGTACCTGACAGATCGATCAAGCTCTTTCACCAAATGATTTCTATATGCTTTCTATATGCAACCACATTTTTTCAGTTAAATTAAGAGAAGACAGAGATAGTTCTGTTTTGGGGAAAAATATGGAATCTGTGGCAACCAAGACTACAACTCACTCTAAAAATTAGCATGCCTGCATCTGAGGAATATATCTGAGATCAGGGACTTTATGTCAATGCAATATCCGGAGAACATTTTAAATGTCTATACATCATTCCCAAAAAGACCATGAGACAGTGAGAGATTATTCAAAATGGTGCTGTGTGAGTTCTAACGAAAAACAAGAAAAAAACAGGGAATTACTCCACAACTCAGGTGCTTACACTGGCATCCAATTAGATACAGAACAGAATTAAGTCATTCAATGATTTGGGCCCTAAATATATTTCAGAAATATTTGAAGAATATTAGCTTGGATTAGATTATGTCAGAAGGATCATGTCAGCTAGTTGTGCCTAAATCTGAGACTAAACAGGGTGAAAAGGCATTCAGCCATTTTGTTCCCCCCTGCTGGAAGTAAATACGCGATTGTCATCCGTGAACACACCACAGTACACTGTGTGAAGAGCACAGAATTCTTTCCTGCGTTTAACCCATTCACCAAGTGAAGCAGCAGGAAGCCAGGAACACAGTGCCCAGGGAGCAGTGTGTGGGGGCGGTACTTTGTTTAGTGGCACCACTGAGGTTCCCTTAGGAGCCCTGGGATTAAAACCCACAGCCTTCTGATCACAGGGGCAACTCCATGACCACCAGCCGGCCCATGAGTTCGTCATAGAGATCATATCAGCCCAAAAGGTTGCCAGTCTTAATAAAACTGCCTTATTTTGCACTGCTTTAAATTAATTATTTGCACAACTTTTATTTGTAATACTTGCACAGACACATGCACTTTTATCTCAATACTTTTACATTACTTTCTTTACTTTTGCTCTAACTCATTTAAAATCGTGTCTTGGTGTGTTTTAAGGGAGAGGGGAGAGGACGCAACGTTAGAATGAAAACAAACACGATTTAATGAAACTGAAGTATATACAAAACACACTGAAACAGAAATACACCCCGACTAGAACAGAACAAAGAAAAACAGCAAAGGCAAGACTCGTGCTCCCGGCAAAAAGAACCAAAACACGGGCGGGGCTGCTCGCAGGCAGGCGAGGGAAAACGAAGAACTCAGGGATCAGAAAACCTCAGGGCAAGCTGCCAACTCAAAGTGGGAGAGCATGAGTCTGCAAATGAAAGCAGAAGAGAACAGAACATAAGTACACAGGCAAGACTCGAGGCCAGACTGGGTTTAAATAGTGAGAAGGGGAAGGAAGACAGGTGAGACGGGGATTAACGTGATGAGACGCAGGTGTAACTGATAAGGATGGCTGTAACACAAACGGAGCGGAGAGACAAACAAGGGGGAAGGAAACTAAGGGAGGAAGGGAGGAACGAAGGGGAATTGGAATACAGGCAGGGTCGGACAGAATGGAGGGGAGGATCAATACTCAGGGGAAATGGATCGGTGTCTGGGGAGGGAGGCGAGGCGACCGTGACAGTACCCCCCTCTCTAGGCACAATCCCCTCCTGGGGATCGACAGGGGCACGGCGCCGCCCAATGTTGAGCGGGAGCGGCGGCTGGTGGGGAGGACGACCCCGGGGACGCGGGGCTGGGCGGTCCGGACGCGCGCGATGGAAATCATCCAACAGCTCCTGACTGAGGCAACCAGCTCTGCTCCTCGGGTCTGTATCCCTCCCAGTTGACTAGGTACTTGCGACGACGAGAGTTGAGAAGATAGCGCACTCGGTGGGCCGGAGTACCATCGATGTCAAGTGCCTCGGGGGGGCGTGACGGCCGCTTCGCCCTCGTGCAGGGGACCGGGGTGGACAGACCTGAGGAGGGAAATGTGAAACACAGGGTGAATTTTCATATCTGGGGGCAATTGTAACTTATAAGACACGGGGTTGATCTGTTTTAAAACAACAAAGACCGGTGAAACAGGGAGACAGTTTTTTACAAGGGAGGTTCGACATGAGATCTTTTGTGGAGAGCCAGACCCTGTCACCCTCCCTAATGGGAGGTGCCTCTCTCTGCCGACGGTCGACACGGTCTTTGAACGGTCTGCTCGCTGGATGGATGTGTGTGCATCCTCCCACACCCGTTCCGCCCGATGAAATCAGCGATCCACTCCCGGAGCCTCTGAAGGGCACTGGTCCCATGGGCAAAGCAGGGGCTGGCGCCCGAGCACACACTCAAAAGGTGTTAAGCTGGTGGCGGAGTGGTGCATGGAGTTCTGGGCGTACTCCGTCCAGATCAGGAAGTCTGCCCAGTCGTGCTGCCGGCTGTGGCAGTAGGCCCGGAGGAATCGGCCAAGCTCCTGAATGGTACGCGCCGCCTGACCGTTAGACTGGGGGTGGTATCCTGAGGTCAGGCTGACCGCAGTCCCCAAATGCCCCATGAACGCTTTCCAGACCTTGGATGTAAACAGGGGGCCGCGGTCCGACGCGATGTCCTCCGGGATGCCATAACACCGGAACACTGACTGGAACAGCACATCCTGGCGGGCAGAGGGGAGAGAATGGAAAGGTATGAACCGACAGCCCTTCGAGAACCGATCCACCACAACCAACACCGTCATGTACCCTTTAGATGCCGGCAGGTCCGTGACGAAGTCTACCGCGAGGTGAGACCACGGTCTGTCCGGCACCGGTAGGGGCATTAATTTTCCGACTGGCAGGACACGGGGGCTCTTAGTAGTGGCACAGACAGAGCACGAAAGCACTGTGTGGCGCACGTCCCTGGATAGGGAGGGCCACCAGTACTTCTGTGCGACAACTTCCATGGTTCCTGTGACCGGTCACGGGGGTCACATGAGCCCACTCCATCACCCTTGGCTGCGCCTCTGGGACATACGACCTGTCTGCGGGGCACTCGGGAGGGACTACCTCCCCCTCGCGTGCCGCCGTGATCTCCTCATCCAAGCTCCACTGAATGGGCGCTGCGAAAAACAGAGGTGGAAGGATGGGCTCAGGTTCCCCCACATCTCTCTCGGTCCCGAACTGCCGCAATAACACATCTGCCTTGCCATTCAGTTCACCCGGACGATACGAGATCAGGAAGTTGAACCTGGCAAAGAAAAGAGCCCACCGCGCCTGCCTTGGGTTCAGCCTTTTGGCTTGTCGAACATGCTCCAGGTTGCAGTGGTCGGTGAGCACCACGAAGGGCTGCCGAGCCCCCTCTAAGAGATGGCGCCACTCCTCCAACGCCTCCTTCACAGCGAGCAGCTCGCGGTTGCCGACGTCATAATTCCGCTCTGCCTCCGTCAGCTTCCTGGAAAAGAAAGAACAGGGGTGTAACCTCCTGGGGAAGCCATGGTGCTGGGACAGAACGGCCCTGATTCCTACCTCCGAGGCGTCTACCTCCACCGTGTACTGCCTCTCTGGATCAGGCATGCGCAGTACAGGGGCGGAGGTGAAAGCATACTTAAGCTGTGAGAAAGCAGCGCGAGCTGCCAGGGTAAACGAGATCACTTTGGGTTTGTGCTATAAATTTTTATAAACCTGTGGTAGTATTTGGCAAACCCCAGGAACCGCTGCAGATCCTTGACTGACGTGGGCTCTGGCCACTCAAACACGGCCGTTACTTTGGCCCCCTCCATGGAAATCCCCTCCCGGCTGATGCGGTGGCCAAGAAATGTGACCTCCTTCTGGTGGAACTCACACTTCTCAGCCTTTGCATACAACCTGTACTCTAACAGGCGGGTGAGGACCTTTCGCACGTGCTGTATATGTTCTTGACATGTTTTTGAAAAAATCAGAATGTCGTCTATGTAGACGACCACAAATCAGTACAACATGTCCCTCAGGACATCATTGACGAACCCCTGGAAGACCGAGGGGGCATCTGCCAACTCGTATGGCATGACTAAATATTCGTAGTGGCCAGAAGCCATGCTGAATGCAGTCAACCACTCATCACCTGCCCGAATGTGCACTAGGTCGTATGCGCTCCGGAGATCCAGCTTCGTAAAGATGGTGGATCCCCGGAGCCGCTCGATAGTTGCCGGGATCAGAGGCAGAGGATATGTGTACCTCACCGTGACATCATTGAGCCCACGATAGTCGATGCATGGCCGTGGACCCCCGTCCTTCTTTTCCATGAAAAAGAAGTCGGCGGAGGTGGGAGAGCGTGATCGTCTGATGAACCCCTGCTGTAGCATCTCGGCCACATACTTCTCCATTGCCCAAGTCTCAGGCTCGGACAAGGGGTAAATACGTGACCGCAAATCAGCTCGATCGCGCAATCCCAGGGACGGTGTGGAGGGAGACGGGTTGCCTTAGACACCGAAAACACGTGCTTTAAATCGGTGTACTGGGGGGGAATGGTCACGTGGACCTGAGATAACGGACTCTCTATTGACGTGGAGTCAATGGGGAGTGAAGGATCTGAACAGGTGTGTTGACAGGATGGGGACCAGGAACTAATAGTGTGGGAGTGCCAATCGATGAGGGGGTTGTGGAGACGTAGCCAGGGAAGCCCTAAAATAATTTGGTGGTGTGACTGGGGTAAGACAGTAAGGGCGATGGATTCTGTGTGGGTGGCTTGAACCGTGAGAGAAACAGGGAGCGTGATGGAGCCAAGGGAGGTGTTACAAACGGGACGGCCGTCTATGGCATGAACCGTGACGGGTCTGGCTAACGGACGGGTTGGGATGTCAAGAAACGAGGGACTGCGAAATGAAATTCCCAGCTGACCCCGAGTCTATAAGGGCAAAAACAGACACAACAGAATCAGATACATTCAAGACAACAGGAACAACGAACTGATTAATGTTAGTAAACTTTTCAACCTGGGCTGGAGGAGACGAGGTGGGACGCTTCGGGCACTGCAGGTGCCAGTGTCCAGCCTGCCCGCAATAGAAACAGAGACCTGCTTGTTGTCTCTGTAGGCGCCGCTCGTTGCCAGACGCCCCCAGCTGCATGGGCTCGGGGGCGGACTCTCCGGGGCCAGGGCAAGCGGGCGCTGTAGATAGGCGACGCTGTGGGTGGTCTCTCCGTGGGAGAGAGAGACGTTGTGCAGGTTTCGTGACTCCAGCTTTCTCCCTGAGGTGTAGATCCAAGGAGATGGCGAGGGTGATGACATCATCCAGTCCCAGCTCTGCGTCTCGGCAGGCAAGCTCCTTCTGTCAGAAGAGCCTCCTCGTTCTATCTGTTATCTGCCGCGAGGATGTGGAACTCGAGGGCGTACTCGCAGACAGTCCCTGTGCCCTGGCACAGCCGCTTTTCCGGCCCTGCCCCAGGTGATCGAAGACCGTCTGAAAGAGGTGGGTGAACGCGGCGTAGTCTGTGGTGTTGACACCCCCAGCTCTCCAGACGGCCACAGCCCATTCCTGAGCCCACCCTGTTAGCCTCTGGATCACCATCGACACCTTCTGTCCATCTGTGAGGCCAGGGTTCTCCGTGAAGAAAAGATCACACACGAGCAGGAAATTTCTGCACCCACTCGGATCCCCAGCGTATCGCTCCAGGCGCGAGGAGTGGCTGTGGAGCAGGTGCAGGAGCGGGTGCAGGAGCGGGTGCAGGAGGTGGTGCTGGAGGTTGTTCATGAGGGGCATCTGGCTTGTAGTTTTAAAGAAAAAAACTATATGTGTCACCATCAAAGAAATAGCACATAAATCTTTCATCATTAACATACAGCAGAAAACTGCCACTCTTGCTTCAGGACTGAAAACGTCAGCTGTGTTTTTAAAACTATAAGCAGGTCTCTTTAAGAAAATAGAAGCTGATATGAAGCAATAAATGTGAACATATTGAATACTGGACAAAAAATAGTTATGGAGGCTTCTATGTAATTATCTGTTAATTATGTTTTTCAGGTTTTTTTCATAATACTGAAAAATGAATAACGTGCATATTGGCTGTTTTGACTGTACATTTAATAGACAGTACAAGGCAAGTTTATTTATATAGCACATTGCCATACATTTATGTGCTATTTATTTGATGGTGACAATTTTGTCAGTTTTGCTTATTTCCTCAGAGATGTCTTCTTTGGCCATTTTAGTCATCCCAAGACTGCTAGTGACACCTACCCTTGAGCAAGGTACCATCCCCACACACTGCTCCCCAGGCGCTGTGTTCCTGGCTGCCGGCTGCTTCACTTGGTGAATAGGTTAAATACAGAGAAAGAATTTTGGTCACTTTACACCAATTTTAGATATACATGATAAGGAGAAGGTAGCTGAGGTGTGTTGTTTATAGTTGAGGTGTGTTGTTTGTAGATTATTATAAATCCATGATAGTATATATATATTACTACCTAATGTTGTGTTGGAACTTTCTACTAACTCAAATGTATGTGAACATTACACGTGAACATTCCATTTCCTATTCATGGCTTGTAGGCCTCATTCTCAACAACTATATTTTTAAGAAAAAATATTATAGAGAGGTTACACATACTAAGATGAAATATTTTGTACTGTTTATCACAGAGCACCTAATTTCAATGTTTACCAAGGACACTGGTTTTCTAGGTGGTTGCGTTGGTGTAGGAGGTGGTTGCTAAAGAGTCTGGATTTTTGCTATGGCATGCAAAGTAGTTGCTAGAGTGTTGTTAGGGGCTTGCTGTGGTGTAGGAAGTGGTTGTTAAGCAGTTTCTTGGCAATTGCTATGGTGTTGGAGGTGGTTGCTAGGGAGTTTCCAGATGGTTGCTATGGTATAAAAGGTGGTTTCCATATAGTGTAGGAGGTTGCTGCTATGTAGTTTCCAGGTAGTTGCTAGGGCGTAGAACTTGTTGGCTGGTTTCTATATGGTTTCAAAATTAGACAGGGTGGTTGCTCAGGTTAAGGAAGCGGTTGCTATGGAGATTTTGGCCAACAGGCCAATCTCAAAATTTCTTCAGTAATTTTGCATTTTTATTTGAATGACCTGTCCCCATGGAGTTATTGGAGATAGGATAGGTTCCTGTGGGGGAAATGGGGACATAAGACGTGTGTGTGTGTGTGTGCATGTGTGTGTGTGTGTGTGTGCATGTGTGTGTGTGTGTGTGTGTGTGTGTGTGTGTGTGTGTGTGTGTGTGT
>JBBPDC010080442.1:0-10325 GCA_037974485.1 Hemigrammopetersius urotaenia
CTCTCTCTCTCTCTCTCTCTCTCTCTCTCTCTTTCTCTCTCTCTGTCTCTCTCTCCCTCTCTCCCTCTCTCTCTTTCTCTCTCTCCCTCTCTCTTTCTCTTTCTTTCTCGCTCTGTCTCTCTCTGTCTGTCTCTCCCTCTCTCCCCCTCTTTCTCTCTCTCACTCTCTGTCTCTCCCTCTCTCTCTCTGTCTGTCTCTCTCTCTCTCTCTCTCTCTCTCTATTTCTCAAGCTCTCTCTTAGACTGTCTCTCTTTCTGCACCACTGTATCAAATAACAGCACCATTAAAAGCCAGTGAAATGCCAGGCTGAACGGGAAGGAAGACTCAGATGTTATCGTCTAAAAAGAGCAATAAAATGAACACACACACACACACACACACACAAACACACACACACACACACAAACTCTTTTTTTCAGTCTGGGCTGTACAGACAGTGTGTCAGCAGTCTCCAGTTTGAAGAGGAATCGGAGATGCTACAATAGTATAGTATTAGAGAGAACAGGATTTGGATTCCTAGTAGAACTGGATGACATGGAGAAAATAGCCTCTCGCGATTTGTAATATTTTGGTGAGATTGGTGTACCTACCCTAAGGCACGGTTTCAAATTGCTTTATCTTTGTATCATATTGAACTTCTGGATGCATTCAAACACACAGAGTAAGTTTTTGATTGGCCAGGATGCTTACAGTGCACAATTAAGCATTCAGCGATTGGTCAAATGGCTGTTTGCATACTGCGTACATCAGCAATGTCAGTATGATTACGAATGGTGATCAGCAAAAGTGATATTTGTGGTGTGTGTGTGTGTGTGTTGGTATATATCCTAACTGGAATCCTGCAGTATATTTCGCTCCTCTCGAGAGGCAGCTAGCTGGCTAGCCTTGAACTTCTTTGCATAAATCAGCCGTTTAGCATGCGGACTAAAGCAACTCGTAACTCACTCCCCTTCATTAATCAAAGAACAGGTAGCATCAAGGCTTACACTGCCCTAACTGTGCAAGATTAATTTGCCTCCTGTTAGCACAATGGCTAGTGCTAGTCCCTGTATATTTATCACACTGTAGTTCCCGTAGTGGATGTAAAGGCAAAATGAAATGCAGGGAAAACACAAAAGGCTAAAGGTAAAAGGGTGGGGGTGGGTGGGGGGGGCACGCTTATTTTGCACTCTTAAAATCCTTCAGTCTGCAAGCATATAGAATACGAACTCTGACAACACTAAGAGAACTCATGATTGATGTGTCTATGTATGTTTCATAGAGCTTGTTCTTATCTGGAAGCCCTTACAATAGACAGACCTTCCGCAGCTCTGTCTCTCGCTTTCTCTCTCTCTCTCTCTCTCTGCCTCTCACTCCTACTTGTTCTCGTTTCTCTCTACTTCTCGAGGAAAAAGTGAGTTACACTGTTATTTTACGCCGTTAAAATACTTCGCAGCCGGTCTGTCTGCATGACTACACTATCAGAACTCATGATTGATGTGTCTATGTACATTTTTATGCAGCTTGTTCTCATTTGAAAGTCCTTACAATAGAAAACCCTCACACACCTCCACAGCTCTTCTTTATCTTTCGCTCTCGAGCGCGTCCTCCGGCAGACTAAGATTTATGCTATATGTCAAAAGGGTTTGTACACATCTACAGGGTTTGTAGACACCAACAGGATATTGATAGGGAGAATTCAACCCCACCCTTAATGGTAGCCTCTAGGGGTCTAGCAGTACACAGATGTCACGGTTCGGTACGTACCCCGGTTTTGGGGTCACGGTTCGGTACGGTTCACGACACAGCAAAGTTAAGCTACAGAAAGTTGTAAAGAATGTGGCTTGGTTTGTTTTCGTTTATTTTAAATAAACAGCCGTGTATTAACCAGTAAACACACACACTTATATTTTCATGTATGTGTAAGTGCTACGCCAGTAGGTGGCACTATTGCAATACACTATGACCCAGGTTTATGATTTACTTGCGCTTTTTGGTCCCTCTGTGATTCCGTATTACTTTAATCATGTCTTCTCCGTCATACCGTGTATTGCCCGAAAGACATCATGTACCGAACCGTGACCCGTGTACCGCGACGGTTCGGTACCAATACATGCACCGTTACAGCCCTAGTAGCCTCTACTCTTCTGGGAAGCCTTCACTCTAGATGTGGGAAAATTGCTGTGAGGATTTTGAACGGATAATGGATGGAGCTCCGTCACTCCAGAGAATGCAGTTAAACTGCTCCATAGCCCAATTTTGAGGGGCTTAGTACCCTAAAGGAACTCTTGGCTTGGAGACATTAGGCTCATTTGCAGCTGCTCAAAGGCACCCCAGTACTTTTCAACGGTGATTATACAAGCTATTTGTGTGCAATTCAGCAAACGTGTCTGCAGCGAGTGCTTCTAAAATTAGATGAATTCGCAAATTAAAAGGGGTGTCTGTACACTTTCGCACATGCAATGTATGTGTGAACGTCTCTGTGCGAAGGCAATGTGAAACATCAGTGCAGAATCGAGTATGCGGTGTTAACTTTCCACATCTCACTATTGTAGGTTTAATATTAGTCTCGCCTTCTTGAGCTCGGCAAGACTTTTTCTCCGCAGTCTGTTTCCTTCTGTACGGGTGATGCTATGCGGGACTATTTAGGAACACTCGATTGACAGCTGTATCATCTCTCCTCCTGCGTTCCTCTGCCATTTATTCATCCCTCGGGTCTTCGCCTCTAACCAGCCCACCTTTGTCAGCCAGTCAGAGCTGACATCGTGACACCATTCTGACAGAAACGGATATAGCAGTAGATACGCTTAGTTGTGTTTGACATGTTGGGCGACTTTTACATTCTGGCTTCCAATGTGTGAAACAAACCAGCCTTAATATACAGAAATGCATTTAGTTTAGTAGCGACATCAATTTTAATGGTTTAAAAATTTTTTCTCAGAATGGATCCCAATCAGGACAGATAACGTTTTCGAAAGAAATGCTAGCAGATCGAGATTAGGATTATATTTAAAGGCTCGGTGATATTATTTGCTGACAAAGTGCCAGATAGGTTTAACCCTCTGAGGTCCGAGGCCTTTGCATTTTTTAGTATCTAACTAAAAACATCGAAGCCAACGTGACAATTATTCTTATGTTCTGGAAGGCCTCAGCTGTAATATGTGAGTAACGTGAACGTATATCTTTTTTTTTTGTTATGTAAATGACTATTTTCAGAGATCTTCAAACTAAGTAAAAAAACACAGGTAAGGCCAGCATTCCGACATGTTACGTAGTATCTATGCAATTTTCTGATTTTGCTGAAAAAGTGAGTTACACTGTTATTTTACGCCGTTAAAGTACTTCGCAGCCGGTCTGTCTGCATGACTACACTATCAGAACTCATGATTGATGTGTCTATGTATATTTTAATGCAGCTTGTTCTCTTTTGAAAGTCCTTACAATAGAAAACCCTCACACACCTCCACAGCTCTTCTGTAAAGAATGAGGCTTGGTTTGTTTTCGTTTATTTTAAATAAACAGCCGTGTATTAACCAGTAAACACACACACTTATATTTTCATGTATGTGTAAGTGCTATGCCAGTAGGTGGCACTATTGCACCACACTACGACCCAGGTTTATGATTTACTTGCGCTTTTTGGTCCCACTGTGATTCCGTATTACTTCAATGACGTTTTCTCCGTCGTACCGTGTATTCTCCGAAAGACCTCATGTACCGAGCCGTGACCCGTGTACCGCGACGGTTCAGTACGAATACATGCACCGTTACAGCCCTAGTAGCCTCTACTCTTCTGGGAAGCCTTCACTCTAGATGTGGGAAAATCACTGTGAGGATTTTGAACGGATAATGGATGGAGCTCCGTCACTCCTTCTTTATCTTTCGCTCTCGAGCGCGTCCTCCGGCAGACTAAGGGTTATACTATATGTCAAAGGGGTTTGTACACATCTACGGAGTTTGATGACAAAAAGGTAAGGACAGCATTCAGAAATGTTATGGTGTTTTGTAATAGAATCACACTTGGTACTTTTCCTCTGCTCTTTCACGTGAATATTCATTAGATGGGTGTTTCACACCTGTAACCCCGCCCCCCGTCAATGGCTAATGTGCTAATGGCTGTCAGAATCAGAGAACTTTATTTATCCCGGAGGAAATTGTCTGCCTGGCCCTGCTCCCAAAGCTTTTGTGCTAACTATACCTTCTAAAACTCAGTCATTGCTGGTAGAACACAGGCTCTGCTACACACAGTAAAAGAAGAAATGAGGATCAGCAGCACCGCTATCATTGTTCTCTGTATGGTGAGATTTTTATGTGCCTGTGGTCTGGAGCCCGAGCTGTTGACACTCGATCTGTGTCTGCGGTCAGTCTCTCACCATCTCCGCTGTTCGTCATACGCCGGGAGTGTGTGAGAAGAGCCACAATATCCACCACTCCATTACGGCTAGATGACTTGCTTAGTCTCCGTGTGGTCTGTTCCCTGATCTCCGAGCGTAACTCTCCTACCATAAGTGAAATAACAGCAGACGCTTCCATTCAAGATGCGGATTAATATTTCAATACATGCTATTTACACATGCTGTGGTGGAGAAGAGCAAACTGGATATTCGTCGCTCTTGGCTGGAAAACTGGGCCACCGCTCGCGACACAATAGATAAAGAAATGCACGTCTCTGGTTGGGTGTTTCTGATTGTAAATACGCAAGTAAATAGGACATTTCCAGTCTAATAAATGTGACTGTATTAAGTTTCTATTGGTTTTCATTGTGAGAGAAGAAAACTAAAGCAATTCACAGGCAGAGCATTACTGCAAGCCGCATTAGGGATGTACAGAAATATCTGTCGCTCAAATATCTCACTTGAAAGTAACACTTTAGGTTAGAAATACCAAAACAAAAATATGAATTTTGTTAAACTATGACATGGTTTCAGTCGAGACTAGATTTGCAGTCACACCTCATAGCGAGTTTGAAGATTCTTCAATGTAGATTTATCTTCTTCAATGCAGATTTATCTTCTTCAATGCAGATTTATCTTCTTCAATGCAGATTTATCTTCTTCAATGCAGATTTGTCTTTAATATGCGGAAGGCAGCAAAACTCGTCCAGCAGAAGAGTCCCCCCAGCACCCCGTGTCCTATTGTAAGGAGATTTATTCAATAACAGAAGTCACATTTCTTTGTTACTATGACTTTGCTGTTTTTGTTTAGTACAATAATTCAAAAGCATAAAAAAAAAAACCAACCTAAAAATGAACCTTTTCTTTCGTTTTCCGGCTCTCAGCCATGTGTATCTTGAACGTTTGGCCAAGCATTTTCATTTTGATGCCTCACTAAACTATGTCTGTGTCTGGAAGATCGTGTAATATTGTATTTAATCAGTACCACTGCAGCACTGCAAAGGGCAGCGCAACATTCTGCTGCAACCTTTTCCTTTCAGAGTGGAATAAAACGAATATTGATTTAGGTGGCTTATGGTAGCTAGCCGCTGTTATGGTCAATTGACCAAACCTCTAGCAGAGCTGGGGGTCTCACCGACACTCAGTTCACTGAGACAACCCGAAGCTCTTCTTGGATCATCATCCAGTTTTAGCCAGCTGCTGACACTCCCGCCGTGTCTGTGTTTACGAGATTACCAGCGTTTTTTCTTCCCATCATAAACGCGCCAGTGCAGCCCGACACACCCACTGACACGTCGGGACTGTAGAGCTTTCGCTGAGTTTTTGTCCTTGTCTCTGAGAATCGGGACGAGAGACACGCGAGCGTCTTCCTCTCTCTGTTCTCTCCCTCCTCCGTCCACCTAATGAGGAATTATACATGTGCTCACCTTTTGAAAACTCCCGTTTAGCAGGGCACCCTGTCAGCGCGAGGACCCTTCAGCGTGTCAGGAGCCGCAGCTTTTGCGTGACCAATCAGCGCAGGCCATGAATTATACATGAAAACTATTCCACCGCATCTCTCGCTGTCATTACCAGCAGCAGCATTATGGGTAGAACAGTATCCTGCTGACTCATTCCCTGTTTAGTGGACTCGCGGGTTGCATAGGTTGGCTTTTGTTTGGGGTTTTTGGGGGAAAAGTTCTCCTGTTGACAGATTTCCCCAAAAGCAGTGACTCCTGGAGTGAACTCTGAGCCATTAGACTTGCAGAGAGTCAGAGAGGAGGGCCAGTAGTGCAAAAGGCCACACACATTTATATACACACACACACACGCGCTTATACACACAAGCACAGGCACACACAAGTTCTCACACACAGACACAAACGTACACACACACTTATATACACAAGCTTATACATACACACACTGACACACACACACTCTTATATACACATACACATACACACACACACACAAATACACACACACACTTATATATACACACACACACTTATATACATACACACATACACATACACACACACCAATACACACACACACACAAACTTATATATATACACACATACACATACACACACACACACAAATACACACACACACACTTATATACACACACATACACATACACACACACAAATACACACACACACACGTGCTTATATGCACACACACACTTATACATACACACAGTGACACACGCACACACTTAAACACACACACACACACACTCTTGTATACACATACACATACACACACAAACACACAAACACACACACACACACACACACTTATATACACACATACACATACACACACACACTTATAAACACACACACAAACACACACACACACACACACTTTTATACACACACACATACACATACACACACGCGCGCTTATATGCACACACACACTTATACATACACACAGTGACACGCACACACTTAAATACACACACACACACTCTTATATACACATACACACACACAAATACACACACACACACACACACTTATACACACACAAAAACACACACACACACACACACACTTACTTAAATACACACACACACTTATATACACACACACATATACACGCACACTCATATACACACACACGCGCTTATATGCACACACACACTTACACATACACACACGCTTATATATATATATATATATATACACACACAAACACACACATACATATACACGCACACACTTAAATACACACACACACACTCTTACACACACACACACACGCTTATATATATATATATATATATATATACACACATACACACACACACTTAAATACACACACACGCACACACTTAAATACACACACACACACACTCTTACACACACACACACACACACACACGCTTATATATATATATATATATATATACAAACACACACATACATATACACACACACACTTAAATACACACACACACACACACGCTTATATACACACACAATTTCACACACACACAGACACAAATGTACGCATACACACACATATATGCACACACACACAGTTCCATTTGAATGTTGGATACTCTTATTTATGTGTGCATTTATTTATTTATTTCTCCTCCTATAATCCCTAAACATATACAGATGCGCACACACACACACACACACACACACACACACACACAAACACACACACAATTTCGGTATTATTTGAGAACTTTTAGCTCCAGCAACCAAAACACACTTCTTCCCAAAACGAAACGTCATGGTGCAGCTTGTCCTTGTTTCCCTATAATTATGAGGACATTTGGTCCCCACAAAGACCTAAATACAAGGAGGACTCTCCTTCCTTCTCTCACTCACACACATACGTGCATTACTTTCTCTTCCTCTATCTCCCCCGCCCTCACCCCAGTCTCCCCATCTCTCGGTCTTTCCGTCTCTATCTGAAACACACACACACCCACACACACACACACACACACACACACACACACACACAAACTCATATCCTTCTAATCTCTGCCAACGAGCCCATTATTCAGGGCCGTGCTCGCAGGCCGCTTTCTGCTGGTGGTCAGATATCCTGAGTCAGCAAAATGTTACCGAGTAGAGGGAGGAGGGCGAGGAACATTATATATAAAAAAAAAAAAAACTTAAATAATACGCTGTCTGGTTTTGGGAGCCGCTGTTTTTCCTGCTGAAGTACAGCTGCCTCAGCCACTCCGGCTCCATTAGAGCGAATGAATAATGAAGGCAGTTGACAAGTGTGTGTTAGTGTGCATTCGGACCCTTCTTGTGCGGGGTGGGCGGAGTTTTAGGGGGGTCGAGACTCTAGGATGGAGAAAAAAAGAAAATGAATGGATGTGTGTGAGGGAGGCAGAGAGTGGAAACACCTCTAGGGTGTTTTCATATTTGTAGTTTGGCTCCTTTGGTCTGAACCAGAGCGGAAAGTGCTTTCTGTTTAAGGCTCAGTGGTATGTCTGACATCCAACCAGAAGCTATAAACAAAAGCCATATTGATTTAAAGGTCAGAACCTGATTGAACAGACTTCATGAAATACAATATCTGCCCTAATATCCATCCAAACAATTCTGAACTGGTTTATATGTTTATTTTGTATGTGGCGTTCCTGTTTAGGGCTCATAAAACACATAATAAAACTCATCTTGGCTCTTTGTAGTGTCAATTACTGGGTGGATGATGAGGCCAGATGAAAGAATGGATGGACTGATGAGATATTAAGGACTAGACTCAGAGAGTGGTCACATGGGTGGAAATGTAATAGACATTCTCAATGTTATAAAGAAGAACATTTTATTGTAATTACAGTTTGAAACTACCAACCTCTAATGATGCAGCAGAATAAAGGAAAATAAGGAAAACTAGACCCACATAATGATGTCGAGACCATCATCTGAATCTAGAACAAGCTGATATTTAACCTTCTGTTGAGCCGAGGGACCGGTTTTCAACACACTGCGATTTTAGCAATCTTTAAAGATGATTACAAATCACATGGAGCAACATGGATCTAATAAACGTAGGCTGTGTGTGAAGGTGTGTACATATATGGGTGTGTGTGAAGGTGTGTAGATGTGGATGGTGTGTGTGTGTGTGTGTGTGTGAAGGTGTGTAGATGTATGATGGTGTGTGTGAAGGTGAGTATGATGTATGATGGTGTGTGTGAAGGTGTGTTGATGTATGATGGTGTGTGAAGGTGTGTAGATGTATGATGGTGTGTGAAGGTGTGTAGATGTATGATGGTGTGTGTGAAGCTGTGTATGATGGTGTGTGTGTGAAGGTGTGTGTGATGTATGATGGTGTGTATGAAGGTGTATGTGATGGTGTGTGTAAAGGTGTGTGTGATGTATGATGGTGTGTGTGAAGGTGTGTATGATGGATGAAGGTGTGTGTGAAGGTGTGTGTGGGACGGTGTGTTTGATGGTATGTGGGAAGGTGTATGTGAAGGTGTGTCTGAAGGTGTGTGTGATGGTGTGTGTGAACATTGCACGCTGAATTTTGATTGGCCGGTAAATGTAGCTCGTAGCAACTCCTACATTTTTTGACGGTCGTCCTAAATTCTGACATCGCAGGCTGTCCTTGGTTGCCATGACGACGGCCGTCCGTGAACCTCTCTCTCAGTACGACGTAGGACCACTGTTTAGGAGCCATGACCAAAGAAATCTACACGATTGACATCTTTCCTCTGGGTCAGTACACAGTTTGTACAACGTACAATCTCAAGATAAGCAAACCGGGACCTGGCGTCAAAGCCATGTCAAAATCTATAATATCCTCCGTATAAGGGTTATTTCTTGTGATCGCTGCAGTTTGCTGCACTTTGTTTCGTGCCTGTGTGACTTGGGGGGAAAGTGCCTGGTGGAACATCTTGACATTTCTGCCAAAGTAATAACCCGAAATGTCTTCACTGGAGTGTGACTGGAGACGGAGAGGGTGCTGGAACGGATCCGTCAGCGTTAGCATGCTGCTCTGATTAGCAATAGTAGAGAGTCAGAGGGGGATCGATCAGAGAGAGAGATGGAGGGAAGGAAAGAGAGGGGGAGAGAGATGGAGGGAGAGAGAGATGGAGGGAGGGAGGTGAGCGATGCAGAGAGTTGACACGATGACGGCTGAGGTGCTATCAGTCTACAGAACTGGTTTATGGAGCAGTTCTACCTATAATGACTGCCTCAGGAGTGTGTATGTGTGCGTGAGTGTGAGTGAGTGTGTGTGTGTGTGGGGGTGGATGAATACATTGGGATGTGACACCAAATGATCAAACAGATGGAAATTTCATATTCATCCATCACTCAGTAACACCCCACCCCTCTCTCTCTCTCTCTCTCTCTCTCCGTCTTTCTCTCTCTCTCTCTCTTTCTCTCTCCCTCTCTCCCTCTCTCTCTCTCTCTCTCTCTCTCTCTCCCTCTCTCCCTCTCTCTCTCTCTCTCTCTCTCTCTCTCTCTCTCTCTC
>JBBPDC010080463.1:0-7500 GCA_037974485.1 Hemigrammopetersius urotaenia
CTTTGGGATGAACTGGAACGGAGACTGTGATCCAGACCTTCTCCTCCAACATCAGTGTCTGACCTCATAAATGCTCTTTGTTTATTGTTAAAACAAACAATAAATATATAGAAAATTAATACATAATAATACACTGTACTCTAATTTTCTGAACAGATCAGTTCTGTTAATTACCTGAAATTATAATTCATGATTGTAATCAACTTTATACTTTTATACTTTTTTTTATTCTTTAGTTATATTTTAATTTTTAAAATGTGCACATATATATATATATATAATTCTGCATTTTAACACAAACTTCTTCACCTGTTATTTTTCACAGAAACTCAAGACCAAAAATGCATGTACAACAAAGGAGATTAAATATTAAATATTTAAAATGATTACATACTAAACACGAACATTTTCAAACATCAACATCACAGATCTCACATTTGTGCATCTCTTTTTCAGTGTTTGAACACTACATCTGTGATATGGATGCAATTTTAAATTAAAGTGTTTATTCTGTCAGTGGATGTTTTTACTTTAAACTGGATATTCAACCTGAAGTTGGTTTTGAGATTCTGCGAGGTCTTTAAGAGTGTAAAAAGTACAGTTTGTGTTAAAATGCAAAATTATGGAAACGATGGGACGTGTTTCTGTGCAGCTGTTGTTGCAGTAGATAAACGACAGATGGCGCTACTAGACTGGAGTAAAGCTTTGGCCGTAAGGACCCGAACTTATCGGTTAAGCTCGATAAAGCTGTTATTTTGGTGACTGTCTTCGTCTCTAACTTTTTTTGTAGATACTTTATAATAAATGTTCGTTTAATCCAAGATCACGCACACTCCAGTCTTTAGATATTTTTTTCTGTAGGAGTGACATTGTAGAATGTGGGGCTCCAGATTGTACATTATATGGACAAAAGTATTGGGACGCCTGACCATTACACCAACAGGGACTTTAATGACATTCCATTTAAATGCATAGACTTTTATATAGGGTTTGGTCCCGTTTGCAGCTTCACTCTTCTTGAAAGACTTTCCTAAGTTTCTGTGGAAATTTGTCACCATTCATTCTGTAGAGCATTAATGAGGTCAAACACTGATGCTGGAGGAGAAGGTCTGGATCACAGTCTCCGTTCCAGTTCATCCCAAAGGAACTGGATGGGGTTGAGGTCAGGGCTCTGTGTGGGTCAGTCAAGTTCTTCCACACTGAACTCCTCCAGCATGTCTTTATGGAGCAGCTTTGTGCTCTGGGACACAGGCATAGAAAAGGTTCTTCACCAAACTGGGTCCACAAAGTTGGAATCATGGTGTTGTCCAAAATGTCTTGGTCTGCTGAAGCAATAACATTGTCCCTCTTAACCCTGGATTAAGAGGAGTGTCCCAATACTTTTGGCCAAATAGTGTAACTACTTTTACAAACAAAACACATCTTGATCATTTTTACTGCTTTCTTGTGTGTTTGCATTTACTCCAGCATAAAGACGTGCTGAGAAAAATGGCTTTGAAGTTTGACTTTTTCACAGTACTGTGATTTGAAAAGCCTGTATTTTGTTATAATGGACTGAATATTGTAGTGTGTGAAGGACACGTTATTTATTTAAACATATTTATTGGTATTTTAGGGATATTCCATGACATTTCATCTCATTTTTACCTTAATGTTTAGTACTGTTTGGGGCAACTGGTAGCCGGGTGGTTAGGGAGTTTAACCTGTGATCAGAAGGGTGTGGGTTTGAATCCCAGGACTGCTAGTGGCACCACTGAGGTACCCTTGAGCAAGGTACCATCCCCACACAGTTTGAACAACAAAATGTAAATCAGACAGGTTGTATTTGCAGTGTTTTTATATTCACTTTCATTTTACAGTTGTGTACCCTGGGATGCATTTTATTTGGATTTTATATTATTCTTTTGTGTCTCTGTGTCTCTGTATATTCTTTTGTGTCTCTGTGTCTCTGTATATTCAGCTTAAGCAGTTTCCCCAGAATCTGATTTTGTTTCCATGTTTTTGTGGTTAATGGACCACCCCTCCCATTGAGTCATGTGGCCACTATGATTAATTATTAATTTGCTCTTTATTTTTTCTCTGTTTGAAGTTATTACTATAGTCTAAATGCACATTAGGTTTTTTATGACCATACAAGGAAATCCTGCAACAATGGCATTACTGCAGTGCCCAACATTTTTACAGGTCCTTGCCAAAGAGCCACTTCTGAGAAGTGATGTCTGAAAATAGCCACTTTGAATGCTTTGTAAACATGCGGCGAAAACACGGACCTGTGACCTTCAACGCCGTGACCCAACACAGAAACAAATGCAACACTAATGACACTTTTAAAGCTCAGCCACTGCCTTAGACTTTATACAGGCTCCTCCACCCTGTTACATTCTGCACACTGTACAGATTTCGCTTCTATTCATTTTTGTCTGTATATTTCAGTAGCTTACGTTAGCTTTTCCAAACTTCTCTTTCATTTAAATTGAATTAGTCGTCAACTTTCTTGCACAGAGTGACGTGTCGGAATAAGAGCTCATTGTACTTTTGTAACTATGTATGCAACAAAGAATCGTGAATGTTGAATATCTAGAATTACTGGCGCCCCTGCTACAAATGAATTCAATTTTCATGTTATCGTTAAAATCCCACCTTTAGCCTGAGAATAATAGAAAATCTTTTTTTAACTCAATATCACATGTCAATCGATATCATAGGAAATGTGAATGAAGCAACATCTGAAATACGTTCCCATGTGTTTTACAACGAACTGAAGTTGGCCTCAGTGTTTAGAAACTTTTAAGCAGTCATCGTTGATTTAAGGTTAGACTTTACTGCCCTTTTAAGCAGATTACAACAAAATTGGCAACTCAAGAAGAAGAACTTAGATAAAATGCAAAAAGCAGTGGTGTTATAAAAGTCTAGAGATACTTTAAGTAAGGCAGTGTAAAGAGAGCAACGATTGAATAACATGCTTTAAGTAGATCTGCCTCATTTTTAGACCCCAGTCAAACAAGAAAACCAATTCATCCACTGTATATACAGACACACTACGGATGCGGGTACCTTCAGGCTATTCTGGGGTCTACGGGCATGAGGCAAGGGTCTCACACACACACACACACACACACACACACACACACACACACACCGTTAACTCACACCTTCAGTCAATTTAGAATCCCCAGTTCAACTGACAGCATGTTTTCAGACTGTGGGAGAAACCCGGAGACCCCGGAGGAAACACACACCACCAACAGAAGAACATGCACACACACACACACACACACACACACACACACACACAAGAGACCAGGACCTGGATTCAAACCCCCAACCCTTGTGGACCACCGTGGGGCCCACGGCAGTGACATGTAAGATATAAGAGTGCACAAAGCAGAGCTGTTATAAACTCTACATTTACATTTACAGCATTTATCAGACGCTTTTATCCAAAGCGACTTCCAGTCCCGAACTACAGGGGGCAGTCTTCCTGGAGCAACTTGGGGTTAAGGGTCGTGCTCAGGGGCCTAGTAGTGGTGCTGAAGGTAGGATTTAAACCCATGACCTTTTGGTCCAGAGGCTGCCAAGACAAGAAGTAAAAGCTTGGTTATGGCTCAAAAAAAGCACTCAAAAAATGCCTTAAAAAGCACAAAACCAAGCTTCTGTCATGGCTATCCCAGTCCCCTCACCCCAGTCCACCTGGAAACCTGCGGGTCCAGCTCAAGAGAAGGCTCCGGACTCATGATCTGGAGACTTCTCCATTGAGGAATGTTGGAAAATCCCTTCTACTAGGTTCTCCAGTCTCATAAAACAATATAAGCAAAGATTGTTCTGTTGATAAAAAAGCCATTTTTCATGTGGCTGTGGGCTAAAATTGAATTTATATATTTTCTCTAGTTGCTAAGCAAATATGTCTATCACTGCAATTTAGAACAATACTGAGAAAACCTGATGCTGAAATGTGGCCCTATTGTCTCAGCTGTCATGTTCTGAGGCTCAGGTTAGGGCCTCATTATAATCAAAGGGCTCACCAGCCAAAGGCAGCGGCGATCTTTTGAAGCTGTGTTGTGTTCTTTAAGAGGACCTCCATTGTTTCTTGAGGACTATCGCTATGGCTGTCACTGTGTTCACTTGGTAACCCACCATGGAGACCCTAGCAGACCACAAACCTGACGCAAAGATTTCAACCAGCTTCAGCTTTCACCGATCTCACAAAACCAGGCTCACCACTCGCTCACGCAGGTGACAGAGGTCACATCGGTGACATAAAAAACTCTTTAACATTAGAGAGACACATATTTTATGCTTTGGTTTTTCTATGAGACACAGAAACAAGATCAATATAAACACTTTGCAATATGAAATACACTTTTAAATACACAAATGCTGGTTATAAATACTGTACTAACTTATTAAATAACTAACTTACAGTGAATTACTAACAACACAATTGGTATTGCTGATATTGGAGGAGTTATAGAGTCTGATGGGTGGGTGTGTGATGGGGAGGAGTTATAGAGTGTGATGGGTGGGTGTGTGATGGGGAGGAGTTAGAGAGTCTGATGGGTGGGTGTGTGATGGGGGAGGAGTTATAGAGTGTGATGGGTGGGTGTGTGATGGGGGAGGAGTTATAGAGTCTGATGGGTGGGTGTGTGATGGGGAGGAGTTATAGTGTCTGATGGGTGTGTGTGTGTGTGTGTGTGTGTGTGTAAGGGGGGGGGAAGGATTTTCTGTGGCATTCAGTGAAGCTGGTGAGTCCATAATTAAAAGTATGAACCAGTTTGTGACTCCTGAACTGTTTAATATATATAGGTGATGACTGAGGTTGGATGATGCTAACTGGCGGCATCATCAGACTTCAAGGTAAAGAACCAAAACATGTCAGACTGGATAAAGCAGGAATGACTGTGTACATTTGAACCAAACAAACCCAAACCCAAACTCAGCATCACGTTATACAGAGGGAGCTAAACAGGGCAGGATTCCATCCAAAACCAGAGAAATGCCCCACAATCAAATGCAGTGTGTGAGGTATGCTGGGAACATGTGCGTGTGTGTGCGGTCACTGAGCCGGCCTCGACCTCCAGTGACCATCTGTTACCCTGATGATGAAACCCACCCGCTTATAGAAGCATCATCCATGCAGAGACGCGGAGTGGGGGGGTGGGGGGATAGAGAGAGAGAGAGAGAGAGAGAGAGAGGTCATCTTTTTTTTTAATGGGCATAGAAAAGTGAATAATAGAACCACAATTGAACCACATACGAAATTACTATAAAAACTGCACGTTCATATTTATTATGGAGTTAATTAGCTGCATGAGCCATAATTACACAAAATGAATGCATTAGTCAGCTATTACTTCATGTATAGTCGACAAATGAATTCATCACTTTTTCAACATTTTTAACATAAAATCGTATTTAACTTCTCTTTCATTTTTGAAAGATGAGCTCCTGAATTACACAGAAGGTCCAACACTGTCCAGGCCCATGTACAGCAGGACACCGGCCTCAACATACAGCTCAGACTCACCAGAGGACCAGACTGCCGGGATTCACACAGACTTTATACAAACTTACACCCCACTGCCACTGGAAACACCCTGTAGTTATTATATCCTGCACATTCTCTGTCCTGCTGCTGCTGTTCGCAGAGTTTTTATTGCTGTTCTGCCTCCATTGTTTTCACGCACCGGAGGCAGAAATCAGAGATCAGTATCTGTCATTATATTGTATTCATTCAAATGTCAGCTGCACTAACTGTAGTCTTGTGCTGTCATTTTGATGCTCGTGTTTTTTCTTGTGTTCTCCTTATATTTGTACAGTGTAAAGTAAATATGAACTAAAGTGGCTGTCACCAACGAGAGTGTGGGGATGGTTTCTTGCTCAAGGGAACCTCTGTGGTGTCACTAGCAGTGTTGGGATTTGAACCCACAACCTTCTGCTCACGGGGGCATCTACCTAACCACTAGACCACCAGCAGCCCCAACTGTACTTTGTCCTGTCCACTCTTGCAGTGTATTTTTGTTCATGTCATGCTCCATAGTCCTGGAGGAGCGGTGTGGTCCTGGAGGAGCATTGTGGTCCTGGAGAAATGTTGTGGTCCTGGAGGGGCGTTGTGGTTCTGGAGGAGCATTGTTGTCCTGGAGGGGCGTTATGGTTCTGGAGGAGCATTGTTGTCCTGGAGGAGCACCGTGGTTCTGGAGGGGCGTTGTGGTCCTGGAGGAGCGTTGTGGTCCGGGAGAAATGTTGTGGTCCTGGAGGGGCGTTGTGGTTCTGGAGGGGCGTTGTGGTCCTGGAGGGGCGTTGTGGTTCTGGAGGAGCATTGTTGTCCTGGAGGAGCACCGTGGTTCTGGAGGGGCGTTGTGGTCCTGGAGGGGCGTTGTGGTCCGGGAGAAATGTTGTGGTCCTGGAGGAGCGCCGTGGTTCTGGAGGGGCTTTGTGGTCCTGGAGGGGCGTTGTGGTCCTGGAGGGGCGTTGTGGTCCTGGAGGAGTGCTGTGGTCCTGGAGGAGCATTGTGGTCCGGGAGAAGCGTTGTGGTCCGGGAGAAATGTTGTGGTCCTGGAGGAGCGCCGTGGTTCTGGAGGGGCGTTGTGGTCCTGGAGGAGCGCCGTGGTTCTGGAGGGGCGTTGTGGTCCTGGAGGAGCGTTGTGGTCCTGGAGGAGTGCTGTGGTCCTGGAGGAGTGTTGTGGTCCTGGAGGAGCGTTGTGGTCCTGGAGGGGCGTTGTGGTCCGGGAGAAGCGTTGTGGTCCTGGAGGAGCGGTGTGGTCCTGGAGGAACACTGTGGTCCTGGAGGAACAATGTGGTCCTGGAGGGGCGTTGTTTGGTTTCACTGTGCTCTGTGTAAACAGCTGATACGACAATAAACTTACTTTACTTGAGCTTTTTTCAATCCCTACATTCGCAAGAGGCAGCAAAACGTTAGGAGAGCGTTCGCTCCAAAGCTTTAGCGGCCTGGAGTGTGTGTGTATGTGTGAGTGTGTGTTTGTGTGCCGGGTGGTATCCAAGGTGTGGACTGGTAATGCCTGAGTCGGCTTCTCTGTGGAGAAATGAATGTGGGGGTGATATCTATTAGTGCTCTTGCCGGAGAAAGAGAGAAGGAGAGTGTGAGAGTGTGATAGGGAGGCTCTGTCCAGGCTGAGCCCTCCATGGCCATGTGGTCCTCTCCGGTCACTTTAATCCGCCTGACACAGACGCGGTAATCTCCACGGGCAGCTGCAGACTCTAATCCCTCCGCAGATAAACTTCCCCTAACTTCCCCGACCTCTTTCTGTTCATTCACTCCGCCGGCAGCGTGCCGGAGCACGGCGAAACCGCCAGCAGAAGTGAAAACAGAATCCACTTCTCTCTTTAATCACTTTCTGTCTCTCTCTAACCCCTCGCTATTACTTAGGTTTCCCGGCTCGTCCTACTTCGCACAGGAAAAGTGGGCAGAGTCGGAAAGAGCTGAACCAGCTTTCTCCAACATTTCTTGGGTTGTGTATGCAATTTTCCCACTTGTGGAACAAA
>JBBPDC010080474.1:0-27262 GCA_037974485.1 Hemigrammopetersius urotaenia
GGATTTCTGTCGTCCAGCCTGTTCAGTTCCACGAGGCAGTTCAGGGTCCTGGGGATTCCTCCCCCGGCATCCTGACATTAAGAGCTAAGAAGATTGTCTGGAAAGGATTAAATGTGTGTACACCACTATGAAACCAAACACCTAAAATTACCTTAACTTTGACCTTAATTTCACATACAGGAAATTAAGGAAAATGAAGGGAAAAACTACCCAGATTAAGGCTGATTAATCGATAAAACTACAGAATTTTCCCCTTTCTGCCAAGGTGCAGAATCACAGATGCAGGATTCCATTTCTTTTTGCTTTATCAGAGCCGGCGTGGGCAGTGCCCAGAGAGCTACCTTGGGCACGGTCCTTGTCCTTGGGACAGGCATTTGTGCAAGTCTGGTCACCAGCTTCTGGTAACAAGTCTGGTCACATCTTCCATGGTGTAATTCGGGGTGGTGGTAGCCTACTTGCCTCAGGATACTTGCCTCTGGACCAAAAGGTCATGGGTTTGAATCCTACCTTCAGCACCGCCACTGGGTCCCTGAGCAAGACCCTTAACCCAGAGTTGCTCCAGGGAGACTGTCCCCTGTAGTTAGGGAATGGAAGTCGCTGTGGATAGGTATGGATGCCAGACTCCTGTGTGCTGGTTTGGATGGAGCTATTTGCTCTTGCTTTCAGGTCGTTGAAGCCACCTGCGTTGGGTGCTCGCCAAACCCGCATGGGGTTTGCCATGTGGGGCGAGTCGGGCACAGCTGTGGCTGGACGAGCTCTCGAGGAAGTTGAGAACTTCTGCGACAGCTGGTCAGCTGGCTGAATACGGGGGTGTTGGGACCCACCTTGCTTCTTATGCCCCTGAGCCATTGAGCTCTGGCCTCGGCATCTAGTGAGCCTCTGTGAGGCAAGGTCAGCACAGTAAACTTTTTTTTTAATCCATTCTTAAATATTTTTGCAGTGTTGCAGGAGCATTTGCATGCAGAAAGTTGTCACTGCAGAATACTGCCATTAATGTACTTGGTCTGCATCAATGTTTAGGTTGGTGATACATGTCAAAGCAATATTATACATGATTGCTGGGCCCCAAGAGAACACTGCCCAGAGCATCATACTGCCTCCACCAGTCTGCCTTTAGTGCATTCTTGTGACATCTCTGTCCTAGATCTATATGTAAAAATAAATGTAACTCATTTAACCATTTCCTTAATTACCTTAATACTTATGTGGCGGTGGTGGTGGCCTAGTGGTAGGATACTTGCCTCTGGACCACGAGGTCATGGGTTCGAATCCTACATTCAGCACCACCACTGGGTCCCTGAGCAAGACCCTTAACCCTAAGTTGCTCTAGGGAGAGACTGCCCCCTGTAGGTAGGGAATGGAAGTCGCTTTGGATAAAAGCGTCTGATAAATGCCATAAATGTAAATGTGGCCATTGTAGAAGCATTTACTGGTGAACAAGGTGCTCTCATGTATATCATATCCCACGGCAAGGGAAAAGGATATGAAAACGAAGCACAGCCGAAGTGTTAAATGACTTGTTTTGGCCTTTAGTATGATTTCTGAAACTGCATGTGGAACAAGAACTGTAGGGACTCTATATGTGAGGATGCTGTTACAGCCAAAGCTTGTATACTCAGGGGTTTTCTCCTTGCTACAGAAGCATGTCTTTATCACAGGGTTTTTTTTTAACAACCTTCCATTCATTTCTGAGCTGCTTTTCCTAACCTGGATATTGGGGATAAAATGCAATGGGTAGTGTAATGTTTAAATCTTAAACTTACACATTTGTAAGTTTCTTTGATCACTCCATTTGTAATGTACTTCTGAAAAATCTCAGTTTGAAAGGCCATGTAGCCATGATACTTCACCCTACCCTTCAACACAAGTATTAGGACTTGCTACCCTTCCTTTCCCACAAGTATATATGTGCAAATTGGAGTAGGGCTATTTGGGAGGGACAAGGAGTGAAATGGGATTGGGCTAAAGTGATGTCTAATAACATTTGTGATAATAGCCTAGTCTTGGACTGACTGATTACAATAATTGGCACATTTTAGAAATGACATCATAAGCATTTTATGTTTCTTATTTAGGAATTTCGGAAATGGATTCTTATGTCAACAACAAACTGAATGACAATCCATCAATTTTTAAAGGAATGGCCAGCCAGGTTTTCCCATAATCTTTGAAGACTTGTAATATTCTTATGCGTGTGCACTTTTTTTTACCAGTACTACGATTCTGGAGCTACAGGAATACGAAAGATCGCAGTTGCTAAATTAGTCACAGAGACATGTTTGCTTCCTGTCCATATTTGTGTCAAAATGGTGGTAGGGTTTGATGCAGCTGATGCTCTTGTGTAAACTGTTGCAATTACAGCTCTAAGATCTTTAATGTGCATTTTTTGTTCACAGGAACAAAGCAGTATGGCAGGGAGAGTCTGGACACAGAACAATAATACTGTCAGCTAACAAATGTTCAGTGATTGATTGTAGACCCTCTGCAGCATCTGGCCTTAAAGTGTATTGTGGTCTGTGTGGTCTAAAATCAGATCTTGCCTCCATTTCTAGGGGAGTGGCACCCTTCATGAGCTCTGCATCATATTTATCTGCAGCCCATAAGAACTGTATCGCTCCTTGGAGCACAGGCAGTTGTCATTTTGCACCATGTGTGTACTTGAGAACCCAGTTGGTGATGTTAAGTGGACTGTGGCTTGAGCTGGCATCACTACAAAGAAAGGCTTAAGTGTCCAGCCACCAGGTTTGGCTGATCCTGCCTGATCTGTTCAGTTTGGAATTGTAGTGTCACACATATGCTTGAGAACTTTTCCTTCTCTTAGTGATTTGGCAAGAATCATGTGCGAGCTTTTGTCTCCGCCTGTTCCTTGTCTTACCATGTGCAGCATCATATGAAGTTTTCTTAATAGGTACTAAATCATTTTATTATGTGCCATATTTTATGATGTACAAAACTACCATGTGAATATCACTATTTGTCAATATGACTTATAAACTACTGATCTCTATTACGTGCAATAGCATACTCCTAACTGCCATCTGTGTCGGTAGTAATTCACTTAACTGTAAGTTACTTATCTATAGTATTTTTATCTAGCTCTTGTGTGTATAACAATATATTTCATATTAAGCTTTTTTCTGCAGATTTTTGTTGAATTGATTTGTACGTTATACTTTATATTGTTCTTGTCTCTGTGTTGCTGTGGGTCTGGGTCTGATTCTGATTCCACACCTGTTTTGAGGCTTAGAAGTTTTCATCTTTTTTTCAGAATGTTATGAGTGTACAGTCAGATTTTTGTCTTGCTTGGTGTCTTTGGGTTTTTTTCCATTGGGTGCTGAATCTGAACTTGTATAAGCTTGGGCCTGTGTGAATGGGACTATCGCTGTTGTGGACGCGGTTGCCATCACCCCACAAGCTAGTGTGGTTGTCGACACATGGTGATGTCTGCTGTGGCAGCGGCTCTTGTTGTAGCGATTGTATGGGTGGCAGCTGTGACAGCCCAAGTCTTTTGCACATTAATCAAATTCACTTGGACTTTTCTGTTTCTTTGTGTTTTTTCCCCACATGTTCCCATGCTTGGAGACACACCCGCACATAATAATCATGGGTTTCTGGCTGGATCTGGAGAATCAATCGGCTCATGAAGCAAGTTCATTTCTCAAAACTGTCCTCCTTTCTCCTTGTAGTCTAACTCCTCAACCTGGCAGCCTGGTGAAACAATCTGCACAAACCTGCATCTTTTAGAAAAACAAGCTACGTTTCTCATAATTTATAGTTCTGCACATCTGCAAAAATATTTTACCTCAGCAAGGAGTGACATTGACCCCCTGCTCAGTGGGGTTAATAAGGTTAAGATTTACTATCACATACATGTAGATGATGACCTCTTCAAATATCGAAAATCCTTTGAAAGTTCATTTGCCCCTATTATTTATAGCTCTGCTCACCTGCAAAGATGGATTTACATCAGCTAGGAGTGACCTTGACCCCCTGCCCAGTGTATGAACCAAATATCCCCCTGGACACTGTCTAGGCCTTCTGCATGAGCTACTCACACAGGAAAGTCCTGCATTGTGCAAACCTCACATTCAATTCTTATCAAATAGTCCTTGTATAACATAACGCAGATAATGCAGTAAATATGGCAAAACAGACGTGACACAAGTGGATATATGAAATGACAGTGTAAGACAAGAAAAATCCCACCATTACCTTTTCTCCCACTTTTCTGTAAGAAGTGTGAGCTCAGCAGATTTGAACCTAAGCCAACACTGCATCATGAGGGTGGAGGTCCATGTCCAGCTCGCAGCAGAAAACAGTACAACATAAAAAGTGCTTTCTGTGCTGGTCGGGCTTAAACGGGCTCATGAAATATATGTGCTTAAATATTTTTTTTTATTCTTTCAAAATATCATTTCATATTGTTTCTATAAGTGCCATATTAAACATCATGAAAAGACAGCATCGCAAGAAAGTCAGACAAACGGCAGGCAGGCAGCTTTCACATCCACAAAGCAAACGAACGTTTGCGAGACGAAATAAACTGAAGAACGCAGAAACAGCTGCAAAATATTGTGATGAAACACACACACACATATATATATTTTAATATATTATTTTGTAATCAGGACTGAATATGTACATATCATTTAAATAAATAGTCGGCTGCAATTTTAAATAAAAGGTCTTCTCTGAATGCATCATATAAAAACAAAAGCTGTTAAACAAAACTATATGTTCAAAGCATTTTAATCTTTAATATCAACACAAATTAGGATAAAAAAAATAAACTAAAATGTGACAACATTTGAATACAATTACATTGCTAGAGTGAATGAAAACATAAAGACTGTTGTTAACTGTTGTGATTGGAAGGCACTTCCTTGGGAAAAAAAATTGTACTCCAAAGTCTTTGCAGAGTTTCTTCTTCTGTAACTTCGGGACCTGTTGCATTAAGGAAATGAAAGGAATAGAAAGAAAAAGAAAAGGAAAAGTAGAAAAAGACATTTAGCTGTATGGTCAATTTCTTTGTCACAGGTGCATCTGACACATTCATGCAGAGTGGGACTGTCCGGTGACGACTCACGCCTGTACGCTCAAAGAGCTGCGCGAACCGACGCAACATTAGAAGTTCGAAATAAGTTAATGACACCTCTGCCTGTCATACGTGGACATAATGAGCCTGAGACACTTCGTTGCTAATTTATCTGTAATTACTGACCCGACTTGTCAACGGACAATTGAGCATTTTCTTATGTGTTCGGGGGAAAACTAGAAAGAACAGAGGGAACAATAAGAGCAGGTGAACCTCCATTCTTCACCACTCCATTTGCTAATCGTGTTGTCTTCTGCCTTTTCTACAAAGGAGGGACTCGTGCTCATTCGTGACGTGGCTGATAATTGTTCCGGCTGAAGCCCAGGCAGCGTCACAGGATGCAGCAGAAGGCTATTCTGGGCTTCAGCTCACACGACGCATGGATTTATTTAGAGTAAGGTATGGGCTGTGTGAAACATTACCCAAGCAAAGAGTGGACAATTCAACAATTTTCTCATAGCAGATTATATCGCAGTACTTTCTGAGGTTATATGTATAATGCACCAAAAATGAAATTTGTTCTTTGAACTTTTGCTTTAGTCAATATGAATTAACATCAATATAAAATGTATAAAGTTTAACATATAAATGCAATTCCTGAACATGTTCTCTCGTTTTATATACAGCACTGTGCAAGTCTTGAGCCATTCTATCATTTCATCATAGAGCAACCCCTCATAGCTTCCAAAGAACCAGACTTTCTTGTATTTTCATTCATTTTTTAAATGTATTTTGAAAGGACTTTCAAAGGCTCTTGTTTTCAGTCCAGTCTCTGCACCGGACATGTTTCAGAGGAATGTTTTTGTTTGATAAGCCACACAATAACCTACTTAAGAATCATTCATGCATAGCAAAGAACATCTAACTTAAGCCCTGAACCAGTGAAGAAAGTTTGATGGGCTTCAAAAATAGTATTTGTGCACCAACAAGGTATTTCAAAGCAAAATATAAAGAAATAAGGGGTGTATATGCAATTTTAAAGAAGTTCCTCATGAGCAAGCCAAGGGCGACTGAGGCAAAACAAACTCACTTAAACTCAAACCCATCCTCTGGTAGGCACCAGATAGTGAGCAGGAATAAAAGAACATGACTATGGAGATGGTTAACAATATATATATGTGTACAGACGTGACCACTGATGAGCAGTTGAGTCCGTAGTAGGATAATTAGAGTAATTACTTCATCAGCTGTTATTATGCTTTTATTTTTACTATTTGTTTGATTTTTTGTTCCTTTTCTTTCTGAAGTTATGATCATAATAAAAATGAGTGACATTTGCATAAAGGAAAAGGCTTGTTGAATTTGTTCAGGTTTATTTTTTCTAAAGCCTTTTAATATCATCATCATCATCAGTATTCATCTCCGTTATTATTATTATTATTATTATTATTATTAACTTGCCAGGTCAAGGTGAAAGCGTAAGGCAAAGCAGTTACACCATTTTTGTACTGAAGTCACAAAACTAAACCAAGCAACAAGTAATGGAAGCTTTTTTCCCACAGTTGGGATAGTACAATACCCTGCATGCATAAATCATCACCTTAGATTGTGTCCAACAAACGGTTAAAGGATACACTACGAAATACAATGTACTTAACCCTACCTTAATTTACCCCTGAAAATACACCAACCCCCTAATTCGAAATAAGTGGCGGTTAATGTGTGAAACCGACCCCCTAATTTGACCTTAAAATTGATTTAAGACATAAGTGTGAAACCCCTTAATCTTTAATTTCATCCAGGAGGTTCTAGGCTTCAGTTCAGAAGGTAAGGGGAAAAATTCAGCCTTAATCTGTGCACTTTTCCCCTTTATTTTCCTTACTTTTCTATATGGGAAATTACAGTCAAAATGAGGGTAATTTTAAGGGGTAAAATTAAGGCGTTTGGTTTTATAGTGAATGAAAGCCTGCATTTCATTTCTGCATTCTGTATCTGGATAAGATCATGTAATACTGTGTCAGAAACCACTAAAGCTGTTCCTACTACAGAGAACTGGAGACCCTCCAGACCAGTTTGAGCACCCTGGACCACTTAAAAGTACACCTACTCACACAGACATTAAAAGTTACTGTTACAGACTCTGTTCTACTATTGTTAACTATGCTGTTAACTATAGAGCCTGTTGTCGATTAGCAACTGTATTTGCACACGTTCTCTACCATTGTCATTAATCTCTGTAAAGTTTTTTTTACCCCTTCCTATTTGTCAACCAAACGAGGTTCCTCCTAAGGTTTCTTCCTCCAGCTTTAGGGAGTTTTCCTTGCCTCTGTCACCGGTGGGTTGCTCACTGGGCTCAGGGTCTGATTCTGCACAGCTGCTTTGTCACAATGTTGTAAAAAAGCACCATATAAATCAAACAGAATTCAATTCAATTGAACTGAACAAGCAAGTCATGGCTGACCGCATTTTGATGTTAGGGGAAAATTGTGCAAGTTTTCTAAACAATCGGTTAAAACCAACATAAAAATACAAAAATATAACATTAACAAGGCATCTTTTACATTGTGGGTTCTCGTATGGTTGCAATCTTTCATTAAAGGGAAGGCACTGCTGTAAGGGAGCCCAGTTTTAAAGTTCTTTTAAATCTGTCAGTTCTGCCTGTCTCCACCTTGCATTTCTCACATTCAGGAAATGTAGCAGGTGGCTATGATTAAAGGAGCATTGCAGCTTCCTGAGTATTTCATTCTTAGGTTTCAGTCTGAGAACACAGAAGACTCAATAAGAATTATGTTACCCACATGTCTGTCAGAGAAAATTTAAAACATTTTAAAAATACATATCCATTATATAAATTATTCATACCTGTTGCTTTACGTAAATCTTCAGTAAATGTGAGCTCTGCAGTGCGAGCACAGGAAGCACCATAAACTCAACAATTAATCTGTCAAAGCTTCTAATCCTGATAATAAAACTGATGGATAAAGAAGAGAGCTTCTTCTTCATCCTGAAAGGACTACTTTTTTTAAAATCCCCTGGGCACAGATATAAAATATGGACAAAAATATTGGGGCGGAAGTGTTTTTTTAGGGTTTGGGCTAGGCCCTTACTTCCAGAAAAGGGTCATCTTAATGCTTCAGTATACCAAGACATTTTGGACAATGACATGGTTCCAACTTTGTGGACAGAGTTTGGGGAAGAACCTTTTCTATTCCAGCATGGCAGTGTCCCAGTGCACAAAGCAAGCTCCATAAAGACACTGTGGATGTGTTCAGTGTGGAAGAACTTGACTGGTGTGCACAGAGCCCTGACCTCAACCCCATCCAACACCTTTGAGATGAATTGGAACGGAGATTGTGAGCCAGGCCTTCTCGTCCAACATCACAAATTTCCACTGAAACTCCAAATTCTTGTGGAAAACCTTCCAAGAAGAGTGGAAGCTGATATAGCTGCAAAGGGGGACCAACTCCATATTAAGTCTATGTATTTGAATGCAATGTCATTAAAGTCCCTGTGCGCGTGATGGTCAGGTGTCCCAATACTTTTGTCCATGTATTCTGGGCTTTAGGGAAGAAACTATTCTGATTGTTGTAAGTACTTCAACAAAATATGGAAAGAGTAACTTTGAGGCCTTTTAAAAACTGAAAAATCATCAAATATTTTACTTACATGGGGTTTCTATGGCTGAGCACACAGCGGGCTCATTGCTAGCCTCGTCAGCAACCTTGCACATCTTTTGTAGTCTAAAGGGACAAAAGGAAAACGTATGAATTGAGTGTTGACTTTTCACTGCATCGTAAAACAACATTTGCTAACACTTCGTTTTGAGGGTCCACAGTGGTCTGTAAATGCTTACCTTGTCTTTTACTGACAATAAATTTTTTACTGACAATTTTTTTTTTACAAAATATCTTTAACTTTCTACAAAATACAAAACTTTTTACAAAATAACTTTAACTTTCACCCAATACCTATAAACTATTACAACTGCACTTTCAAAAATACCTTCTTTTTTCCTCCCAAGGCAAATACATTATTGGATTAAAATCAAGCAAAGCAGAATAAATAAAAGTGTTCATCTGCCCTGGTCCTTTTTTACAGTACATCCTCTACCCTTTATTTTCCTGGATTTGAGAGGCCACTCATGCCACAATAAGGGTGAATGGGTGAATGTGACCACAGGTGAGATGCACTGCAAATGGACTTCTCTCAACCAGTAATACACTCGATGGACTAAATGGACTAAAGTGGGTCATACACCAAATGGTTCCACTTATAAAGGTATCTTTGAATCAGAACCTTTATGTAATCATTCTGATCCAGACACCATTTCTCACATTTCTCTCTCTCCCTCTCTCACCCTCTCCCCACCCTCTCTCTCTTTCTCTCCATCTCTCTCTCTCTCTCTCTCTCTCAAGGCATCGCAATAGTGGCAAACCAGTACAAATCACATATCAGTGTCACATTGCACATGATCATGGAAGTGGCATGCACGACACATTACTCTCATTCTACAAGCGGAAATACACATTTTAAATACTGTTTTCTATTATGAGACCATGTTTTTGTGTGTATACTTCTGGGCCTGTTCAGCCCACAGCAGCTTAGCGCCCGTCCAAGATGCTGTAAGGAGTGTTTTAGTCATTCGCATATACCAGTTTTAGGGCACGGTAACAAAAACAACCTATATAACTATAAATGATAAAGAGAGCTTGGAAAATGGTCATGTAAAAAGGTAAATAACTCTAAGTGGATCTTTTGTAAGTGGATTAAATTTTTAAAAAGTGAGTTAAATTCAAGAATGGGCCCTTTATAAGTGAAAGTAGATTTGAGTGACAGTATAATATTTTAATGAATATAATATAATAAATATATTGGAAGTTGTATATATATATCTTTGTCCAGTGGTCGGTGATGTGTGCAGCAGCTAATAGGGGCATAAAGACAAATTAGAATCAGCTCCTTTTTGCACAGGTGTGAGATTTTTTGGAAGTTCTGGACTGTCAAGCAAGATTGACATTAGCAATTTGTTGTTGATTTTTATTTAGTAAAATTACTGTATTTTAATAATAAGTATTTCCCACCCCTGACGACACCACATTACTGGATGGAACAATTCTAAAACACTTTCATGTTTTGAAACCATACTCTAAATCTTCTTCTCGTTTTCGAGAGTGGCCCCTTCATCATCATATATAATTTTGAACAGGAATATCCAGTAACAGAAGCTAATGTGATATCCGAGGACACTCCAAGGTTTCCAGCTGTTTCAGTGATGATTCGGACTATAAAGAGTTTCACAATAGTTCTCTCTGGACGTTGGAGAATCACCCAGGAGAGCTGTGTGGCCAGCGTCCGAGCAGAAAAGAAAAGGTCAAACTCCTGAGGCTGTGAGTGTTTCAGAAATTTAACAGAAACAGTCCACGTGAATGGGAAAACTCATCCGACCCCGAACTAAGTGGATTCCACTTCTAAAGTTGAAGTTGTTCTTATTACAAAGAACAAAAAAGATTTGTGTATACTAAAGCCTAATAAGGTTTTGTCTTATCTCCTAACCTGGGTCCTGGAGGCTGCCTTGCTCTGCACATTTGAACATTTTTCATGCTCTCAACACCCGATCTATCTTATTAGCTCATTATCAACACTTCACTGAGATGACATGGGTGCATTAAAGCAGAAAAAGAATGTTCATGTCAGGGAGTCTGCAGGACCAGGGCTGGAAACCAGTGGCGTACTTGTGCTGCCCATCAAATTCTGGGGATGCTTATCCTTCTCTATAAGTGTCGCAAGTAATGTTTGCTTTTCACTGTTACTTTCAATTAAGAAAGAACAGATCCCAGGAAAAGTTGCACTTAAGGGTGTGTGGATCCATTTTACATGATATATCAGAAATAGCCTGATATATCATGTAAAGCCATAAACTTTGAGAAACATGCTGTAAAGAGTATTACAAGTAAAGATGGGTTAAACGGTTGGGCAGAAAGGATGTGTCCCAAATAACTTCCTACTCCCTACATAGTACACTGTGGAAATTAAAATACAGGCTCCGGTAACTATAACAAAGTGCACTATATGTGCACCATTTCGGATGCAAAGTGCATCCAGACAGATGTGTTACTAACAGCTTAGTTGTTAGAGAGGACAAAGAATGTATAAGATCGTTATGTGGCATCAGTATCAGTACTGGACATGAAAAACTGGCAACTCTTGTTGCATTAATGCAGGGCAGTTATGCACTATAATGCTCTACATATAACACATCAAAGTGATATGAAAGTTTGTCTAAATAATTTGATTTTTCTTTGCGAGTCCTGATAAGTGCTGACATCACAACAATGGAATAAAGTGTGTGCCCTTTAGCATTATTACCAAGTTAAGGCTTTTGTTAGGAACCAGAAAGTTAGAAACAGTAACTTCATGCCAAGGGACAAAGAAAACAGACTAATTAACTAAAAACATTTAGCTAAGCGAAGCATCCTCAGATTTTGACGGGTAGCAGAAGGCGGAACTGGTCCAAAATCCCGCTATTTTGAATTGTTTAGTGTTTTCGCCACTCCTGCTGCTTGAGCTGTTTCAGGTGTGTTGTGGTGAGGAAAACACTAGGCCGTGCTGTGCTGCAGGTTTCTGGAGCCAAATCTTAGTTCTGTTGCTGTGTTTGAATGGAGCAGCTGTGACCACCATCTCCGGGGAAAGACCTTTCCCATTTTCTTCTGTTCTTCATCTCCTTTTTAATGGAATCTTTTTTTTTTTTTTTGCCACAAAAAAAGATTTTGCAAATGAAACAGTCTAATATTTTTCTTTGTATTGGCTGCTGGACAGGTGGTGTACTGAGCAAAACCTCCATACACAGGCCACTGGACCGGAAAAAAACCCATTTAAAACTAAAAAGAACAAAGAAGAAAGAGATTACCCAACTAAGATGATTTCCAGAAAAACTAGCAACTATTTAAAAACCAAGACTAAGAACAAAAGGCGAAATGCATACATACATGCTGGTCTTGCGCAATCCCTTGTGTTGTGGTAAATTCTGTGAAAGTGTGTCTTGCATTCGGATGAGAACTTGACTGGCCCTGCTTGAGAGAAAGAAAGTTTCTAATCAGGATTATGATTTGGCAAATTCGTGAACCTCAGTAAAGTCAAGAACATTACAAGAGCATTACTGGGGAGATTTAAAAAAAAAAACACACACCATGTGTAAGATAAAGACTCTCCTATAATTTGTCTATGCTTCACTGCAACATTTTATTTCATGATTAAATTTTTTTTCCCATCAATGGAGAGACCTGATGATGTCAAACTTCTATTTCTAAATCCAAGTCATCCACATTTTAGTTGTGCAGAGACCCGAAAGGACAAATCGCACATGTTAATGCTTGACATGACATCACAAGAGGGCGCAGATTTAATGATTCCAATAAAGTGTGTCTAGCTCTTTGTATGAGCTTCTGGATAATGGATTTTTACACCAATTACCGCAAGCAAAAGACTGAGGTCTTGAGACAAATAATCAGCTTTAACATGCTTTTCCTACTGACATGCTGCTGGACGGGCCATGAAAAGTCTCTCCCTCCTTCTCTCCTCTCTCTCTCTCTCTCTCTCACACACACACACACAGTCCAGCACGCAGCAGTTTGACTTGTGACTTGCACTGCATGCCACCAGCTCACTGCTTTGTGAGAATGAAGAGTTTTCACATCAGAATTAAAGTCAAATTAAAGTATTAGGTACACAGACTGTATTTTATGGGTTATATCAGTGAGGTGACCACAAATAGCATGATTTTGGGCTTCTAGAACTCACATTTTACTTTACTACGTTTTACTTTTAATTCAAATGCACGTGTTAAAGAATAACAATGTAGATAAGGCTGCCATGATTGCAGCTGGTAGCCTAGTGGCTAAGGTGTTCGCCCTGCGCCCAGAAAGTTGTGGTTTCAATTCCCAAGACTGCTTAGCACATCTGATGTACCCTGAGCAAGGTACTGTCCCCACACACTGCTCCCTGGGCACTGTGTTCCTGGCTGCCCCCTGCTTCACTTGGTGAATGGGTTAAATACAGCGAAAGAATTTTCTGCTGTTCACACTGTGTTTTATTTTGAAGTGAATAACATGTAGATGTGAGAAAGAAGTGAACATTTTAAACATGCATTCAATGATCTTTGTTAAATTATCAAAGAATGGTTTGAAAATGCTTATGCTTATAAAGGATGTCTCTGTTGTTTTTAGGTCCATAAACTTCACTGGCTGGGGTTACTTTAAATATTTTGGAGTATGTCCATATTTAGAGTAATTGGAGTATGTCCAATAGTCCAATATTGGAGTATGTTTTCAATAATTGTAAAATGATAAAAATAAAATGATACATATATTAATTTGCAATGCTGTGATACTCCACAGCCTTATCTCATTTGTGGGAAGCTGAAAAAACACAACAATGTAAATAGTACAGAATGGTCATTCTGTTCAATATATTAGACACAGCTGTCTAGTTTTAATGTGTAAATGACCAGCACCAATCAGTGACCCACTTTAGCACGTTCATGTCATACGCCACACTCCTTTTTCCTCCCAGTTCTAATCTCAAAACTAAATTAATACCATGTATGGATACTTTTTTACTTCATTAAAATGGCATGACAATATTAAAGTATGGACCCAGTATCGTGTACTCAATCAAATTGTGGACTGAATATGTCATTACACCCCTATTTACAATGATGAACAAACCCTTAGGTAAAGGTCCTTACAACTGAGAAAGCAGTTCAGGACTGAGAACACAAATATAATACAATTAACATCCAGAATGCCAGTATATTATCATTTTATAACAACAACAACAATAATAATAATAATAATAATAATAATAATAATAATAATAATATAACTTAATCCTAGGCTTTTAACAAAAACTGGAAATCTTTTGATCTTTTGGACATTTAGACTATAGTATTTTTATCTATAGTGTGTACATTTTTATTGACTCAAATAAAAGTCAATGTTAATAAAAAAAATTAGATTTTGAATTTGCATTCGTCAAAGCAGGCCAATCGCTGGCCTCATATTTTTTTACCCAAAACTTAAACTCACAAAAATGCTTTGATGTAAACTCTTTTATTCATGTACCACCAGCTCACACTTTGCCTCATGAAAATTGGTACCCGTGGTTTTTTTTTTTTTAGGGCTTTGGCTCAGTTCTGGGCACTTCAGGTATTGTAAGCATTTCAAACTGTTCAGAAAGGGAGGGGATTTTTATTTATTTTTAAATGCTATGCACTTTTCTGACAGACTATTGGCTGAACTGCATTGAACTGAGGTCAGCAGAGGTGATGTAACTGGGCGAGCATAAGCTCTTGTTTACAGATATGAAACTGGCCCGTGTGACTGAGGGCAAAGGGCTCAGAGCTGAAAACGCAAGGAAGTTAGCTCCACTGTACGTTCACACTACTCAGCACCCCAACAAACATGATTCATCTGTCAATGTAGGACAAAAGTACGTGCAAAACTACAATACAATTACCTACAATTGCAATAACCATTTACACAGTACTGAATTAGAAGTTTCTTACCTGTAAAATGCTTTATGAACTTGTCTTTTACACTTACATCTCTTGGGACGATTTCTGCAAAAAGGCACAACAGAGAAATGGTTGCTACTCTTTGGACCAAAAAAAAAAAAAAAACCAAACAAACAATGCAGCATAACCACTTTAATCTCGGTTTAATCTTAATTATTCAGCATACCAAGATTTTGAGCCAGACTGTCACGGTCTGGTCAGTGGCCGGTTAGGGCCACTGCTTTTATGTCACATTCACCATGAGTCCATCGCCTGACATATAGCGTTCTGTTCTCGTTCCTGGTGGCCATTGTGCCCTTTTTTCTGTTCCTGTTAAATAAAGTTCAGGTTAGCAGGGATCCGTGCCTGTCTGCTCGTTTCTACGCGTTTCCAGGTAGCTCCAGGTCTGGGCTTCGCGGCCCGACCTGTGACACAGACCTTCTCAACCAACATCAATGTCTGACCTCATAAATGCTCAACCGATTGAATTGACACAAATTCCCGCAGAAACTCCAAAATCTTGTGGAATTCCTTCCAAGAAGTGTAGAAGCTGTTATATCTGTAAAGGGGGAACCCACTCCCTATTAAAATCTATGTATTTGAATGCAATGTATTACAATGCAATGTTGGTGTAACAGTTGCAATGCAATGTTGGTGTAATGGTCAGACGTCCCAGTACTTTTGTCCACATAGAGCATCATATTCCTTGAAAGAAAAGACTGTGTATAATGCTTACTGAAAAGGTGCTGGAAGCAAATGTTATAGTCTCAAGATGCCGTAAGGTTTTGTAAGCCATGTTAAGCAATCTGGTTCATCAGTGTCAAATTGCAAATTAATAAATAAATGAAAAAAGTGATTATAGTGGATAAAATAATTAGCATACCTATCTCTATCATACAGCACTTAAACACATAAACCTTGTAAATCTCAATAAAAATAAAAAAAGCTTGTGTAAATCTGTTACATAAACACACAAAATTCTTTCCTGTCAGTTAAGGATTACATCTGCCTCCTGAGATAAAACCTGTCCATTTGAGTCCACTCTTCCACAAATTGGCTGCACATTTCATTTAGAATTTGTGTGCGCCTATTTCACCATTTATCGAGAACTCAGACTCTGCTGATTTATGCTGGTGTTCCTGTGTTCCATCATGCCTGGTGAACCATTCACACACAAACATCCTACACCCGTCATCCTGGTATGCTGTTAGTTTCAGTGCTGTGTTCTGCTTGGACTATAAGTTGGGCTACAATGGACAGGAACCTTGTCGTATTCATGCAACACACACTGTCTTGAGTCCGACCTCTTTATTTTACTAATGAGAAAGCAATGAAAAGGTACAAACATGCCCCTTCTCCCCCATAGGAGAGTAAATGTAGTAAAACCGTTTGTACTTTGGGGCTAAGTAATTAGTATCTGGACAATATTCTTTTTTATGACAACATTAGTACTACTACTACTACTACTAATAATAATAAGTATGAAAATAAGGAACAGTTGGCTTCTGCCTCATGCACTCATGAACCAGTTGATGTGATTGTAGCATCTAAGCTGTCAGTTTAAACTCACTGCATGCATCTCATTAAAAACCTATTACATATAAAACTGTAAATTAAAAGTGAAAGTTATGGCAACAGTATAATACAAAGTAGGGGTGGGTGACATGACATTACAGTACTTTTGTAAAAGAAGTTCCATATGTATGCAGTGACATTATTCATCGTTTCAGGGATGACGATATCCACAATATGCTCAGAAAAGCACACTGTGACATAATCACAAAAATGACAGATATTGCCATATTACTCCCCTGTTCAAAATACCAGTATTTAGTTACTCTGAGATTTCATCAATTGAAACTAATAGGGGTGCATAAAGACAATTAGAATACAAGGAGTTTCACACACTGCGCTGAACTAAACCAGCTATGCTGTCTTTGTAACAAAATATGTAGCTGTTTAGTGTACTGACAACATCCATGATTTGTTCCAAAAAGTGATGTAATTTATCACCACAATGATACAAATCAGCACTAAAACATAAAGGTTACACAATTATAAAATGGCATGTTTTGAAATATAAAATCCTCCTGTGTCCAGGCCTACGGCTCACTGATCGTTAGGTTAAAACAGATAACAGTAAGCATGTAAGATAACTGGCCATGGTACGGCTTTCAAAAATTAAAATACAAATTATAATAAATAAATGCCTCAACAGTCTGTCTCTGCCGCAACTTCATTCTCTCCCTGTTACACCTCGTCGGATTATGATCGGACTGATCAGAGGCAATGACACATTCCTTTTGTCGTGACACATTTCAGACACGTACACCGTTGTGCTGGGATGACTAAACATTTTGACGCAACCGATTAGGGAGAGAACAGGTACTCATTTGGAGCGCAATCCCCGGTGGTTAGCCCAGCCCCCATTAATCTGGGGTCCTCGCTTAATGATGACCAATCTCCGGCCTGGCTGACCCAAGCAGACTGTCCCCACTCCCCGAGAATATCCCCATCGCAGTGTCTAGGCCTTCAGCAGTAAGGAGATTATTCCTCATATTGTTTTAATGCCTATCAATGTCAGATGTACAAATCCATGCTGCTGCTAATTTTAGCCTCCGCCACACAGAGTGCCAGAGCTCCCGCTTTATTATGAATGAATGTGGGAAGGTTTGTAAATTCACAGCTCAGTTCATTAACGTTAAACGTACACATGCCAGTTTAACTCAGTTTATCCCTGATGAAAAAGAGGACTGGATACATCATAGAATTAGTGGTATTATAGACAGGTCTATAAGCATGTCCCTGCACTTGAGTCTTATGTAAGAGTACTACAGGTGTGTGTTCAGGCCTGACGAAGGTGCGGTGCAGGTTAGGTGTCTATTTAAAGGTCCCCTGCCTCCTCATCAGTTATGAGCTGTCTCGCCTCGCGTGTTTCCGTTGTGTTTCTAATCAATGTAACTCTAAAAAAGAAATGACTACATTAACTATTCTTTGAAGTGCATCCAACTCAACAAAAGCAGATGTCTTCAGAAGTAATTTACAGCCCGCGCAACATGTTTTTGTGTAATCATCCACAGAAGAAATATGTTGTTTCTTTCCCCCCCTTTTAATTTATTTTTACAGCTGAAAATTGAACAGGGTTGAGGTTGCTTGACCAACTGTGAACCTCGAAAAGCACACACAAATACCAAGGGAGCACTTGTGTTCATTTTGCAATCAAACCACATTGAGACCCTTCGTGAAGACACCCCATGCCTTACGACGCTGATAGCTATCTGAACTGAAGTACACAAAAGAAAACAAAATCAAATAAGCTCCAGTGCACCAGTCCCTCGGTGACTGTGATAACATCGGTGGCCGAACATGCCTAAGCCTTGCAATTAAGCTCGAAAACTGTTTTGATATCTTTGTTTCTGGAACTACAGCCATAACCAGTAACAACAGAGTCAAACTGCAAATGCAGTTTCAGAGATTTACGAGCCACACCACTGGTCAGTCACAGATCAGTCTGTCAGTCCAAATTTAAAGTGCAAAATCAATCTATCTAGGCAATTACAATAATGAGCCTTAAAGTATTATCAGCATGGCAAAAATCCAGTGAGCACACATTTTATTACGCAACCAGTAAGAGGCCTACCAAACCCGGCTTGATTTCAGTGGCAAGAGACTTCAAAGATGCATTACATCCAACACAAGAAGCACAATCCTAGTGCACTCATTGAGAAGATGCCTGAAACTGAATGTTCTAGTGAAAATCTGCTCTTTGAGGTTCACAGTTTCCAGATGTGTTTATTCTGATTTCTCAGCTGAGGCAGAGGGAAATGACCTACCTGTCCTGATGTGATTGGACCAGGATCATAAGGCATTTTGAAAGGTACAAAGTGATCATACTTGTCATTCAAGGATGATGTTGTTGGTAAAGCACTAGTTCATTCTTATTCAGCATTTTGAGGCATTGGTATTGGTGAATATTTAGGTAGGCCTAGAGGTGCAGTGATTTTGCAGTGGGTCACAAAGCAACTTTATAGAACACAATTTCTTAGTGAACAAGCCAAAAGGTGACTAGAAAACTCTCTAAGAGCATGAGGGTAAGTCCTCTGCATTTACCCCATTCACTCAAGAGAAGCAGTGGGCAGTCGACATTGCAGGGCCGTGTGTCAGTGCACAAGGGTACCTCAGGTGTTCAACTGACAGTCCTTGGATTCAAACTCACAGCCTCCCAATCAAAGCGTCAACTCCTGAACCACCACACCACCAGCTGCACCCGACCAGAGGAAGACATACTGACAGGAACCACATGTTAGAAGAAAAACCTCACAAGGACCATGAGGAAGAAGCCAAGGCTCAAAATGGAAACTCATCCTCCTATGATTGACAATGGATTACAAAACAGTAACACCTATTAAAATTTAATGAATTATGACAAAATAAGTCCAACCATCAGACCAGTGAAATTAGTTAGATGGTAGGGCTGGGTGATTTGGCCTAAAATAGTTCACTGACAAGTTCAGTTGTCTCAGTGTTTAAGCTCTCCATGCTCGACATGTCGGCGGAATAACGTAACATAACGGAGCGGGGTCACGTAACTTTTTCAATGAAGAACTGCCACAGAATGAAACACGCCAACTTTACAATGTATCCACCATGACATGAGAGTAAGACAGGGGTCTTAGGACACTCCCATGGACAAATCTTCTAAAGTCCTCATCAGCATGTTTTTGGATTAAGCTCTTCTCAGAGCTGTTCAAGTTATCACTTGATGCTTTTTTCCCTGCATTAACATGGAGAAGACACGGTTCATCTGACCTTTTGCTCTCTACCAGGCTTCTAATACAGACAGATTCCCTACCAGCAAGTTTTTTCTGTCTTATTTTGTAAAAATGCAAGCTTAATAGGGCTAAGATCTGACAACTGCACTGGTCCAAAGCTGCTGTAGTGCAATGCATATCCTGCTCCTAGGTCCAGTTCTTTTTTGAGGCATTTTGCATAATTTCTGTTGCAGCCAAATGACCATTACATCATTTACAAAGATGCTCAAGTTCACAAAATCAGTAGAGGGTAGATGTACATGTGTAACAGGATTAAAGTGGGTCTCTATTTTTTGTATTACGTAAATTGTAGCTTTCTGTTGGCTAGCTGTTATTAGCCTTTGGTGTCATAGAGGTGTTGTACATCTTACCCTATATACTGAATTAAGGGAGGTCCTAGTTTAGTCTCTGAAATATAATTTTACTCTGATGCTTTTGTTGACAGTCGTAAAGTGAATTATATCCAGTTTAACGTAATACTGCGCTTACCTTCTTTTCCAGCACAGTTTATTGTCTATACCACAGTTATGGTGTTCTCTGTCTCATATATCATTTATTTTGTAGAACGTGCTTCTTATTGCATTTATCCATGTAGTACGCAGAAAGAAAAGAAAAGGCATATAAAACCCCAATGCGTCGCAGTAATACTAGACCAGCACCTGGAGCATATTATTGTTACCACATGAATGGCAATCACTGTCTCATAAGCATGTGTTTTCCTACAATTTCATGAATAAAGGGTCACTAGGGGGATGCTTGAAAGACGATTTTCAGAACTCATGACTCATTCTAAGCGTATTATAGATATTGTCAGTACTTAAAGAACACTGACAAACTCCATTGCTCAAATGTAACTAATAAGACAAATAAATTATAATTAGATCTGTTTAATTTGATGTATTGCAGCACAGTGTGAAATAAATTGAATAAAAATCCACATACAATTTTTCATACTTGCTCTTTAATCTTTAGCCTTACCAAACTAAAATATTGCTTCAGACTATAACATGGCCTTTCTGTTCTTCAGATCTACCAATGGCTTGCATGTTGTTTTGAGTGTACTCTCATTATGGTCAGTTACTGACCTCATCTGTGTCTACATCCTGGATAGTATTGTTAATATACTGGTCAAAACTGTCCTATTTCCTATTGCTCAATAGAGCTCACCAGAGCGCTCTTGCTTCTTGACAGTGTACCAAACACTTGATGTCGACACACTGAATGTTTTGGCTAGCTCTCTGGTTGATTTATTGAGATTTTTGCTTAGCCCATGATGACCTGCTTTGCTGGCCCTGAAACGTTTTGATCATTCTTTTGAAAGACAATCACAACTGCCTCCAGGTGCAACACACCTTGAATAATTTCTGTCAGCTTTTATGTGCAAGAACTAAGCAAGTGGTGGCCAATAAACAACAGGGTCTCCAAATGTTTGGTTACTTTAGTGAAATGGAAGACTATATACTCAGCCTGATATTCTACAACAGATTTAAACCAATTTAAAGCCATGAATTTGGCTCTGTTTAATTAGGGACTCTGCTGAATAATGTTCAGTTAAATGATCTGCCTCTGCGTTATTGCCACTGGCTATATTGAAGAAATACCATTTTTTCTTTTGGAAAATAAAATGCTACTTTTTCTTTCATTAAGTAGCACTTTATTTTCATGTCAAATGAATTACTTTTGTCTATTTAAAGCCAAGCAGTTTTTGTGGGCAGACATAACAATCAAGCTTGCCATACATAGCGATGGTTCCTTAGTTCCCAGTTCACAGTATACAACTGTGAACACTGAATTAATAGAAACCCACATCTTAACCTAACATACATGCTTAAAACTTCTACATCCTGGATAGTATTGTATACTGGTCAAAACTGTGCTCCAGGTCCCCATTATAGTCACCCAAGACACAGGTGTCATGTCAGATTCCTGTCCACACAGGTCCATGGACTCATTAGATTCCCAATTTAAATAATTTCTTAATTAAATGAAGATATATGTTTATTAGGAGTGTGACGAGATCTCGTGGTACGAGATCTCGCGAGATCGGATTTGTCTCGCGAGAACGTGACGATATCCTTGCGTTATTGGCATGATAGAGTGTGAGAAAGGGCAAACAACCCTCTCTCTCTGTATCTCTATCTCGCACGCGCTCTCTCTCGTTTGTGACTTTTTCGGAGCGCGTGTCTCTCTCTCGCGCGCGCGCGTGCGCGCGCTCTCTCTCATTCAACAACGCGGTTTTTCATTATATGCGGGTGCTCCTGTAACGTAACCCCCGCGAATAACGGGGGATTACTGTATTCTTAAAGAAGCGCTACTTTGATAGTTACACTAATTATGGTTAGTTGCACGTAAAGGGGTATTTGTGTTTTTTATTATTTATTTTTATTTATACTATTTAATTTTATTGTGCAATTAATTGCCTGTCAGTTTGTTGCAAAATATTTTGCAGTGTTTACATGTTATTACTGCATATCATTCATCAAAATAGAAGTTTTATTTCATAAAGTTGATTTCAAAATGGACATGCATTTTTTGCATTTTGTGTTTTTCAGTTAAATAAAAGGCTAATTTTGCTATATATTTAAACATTGAGGATTTCTTTAAAAAAATTTCTAAAAGTCTCGTCTTGTCTCGTTCTCGTGAACCCAATCTCGTGTCTCGTCTTGTCTCGTGGGAAAAGCGTCTCGTTACACCCCTAATGTTTATACAGCTGTAAATGCATTTATATGCCTGTGTGAGGTGTATCTAAAGGAGACTCACAACAGACATCCAGAGTGTTCTGTCTTATAAGCCAAGCCTTATAAGTTTTAATCGCCAAGCATCCTGATTTCATCTTTAAGTTGCACTATAATGAGTCAAAGAGGACAAACAGAGGAGCTCATGCTGAAAAAATGAGTCAAACCTACAAAATTGGTCAATGGGCTCAATCTGTAAAATGTAACCGATATTTTCCATTGTCCTGTCGTTTTCAGCACCACAGTTAGTGAGCTGGGTATGATTACACAAACTTCTCTTACAATTGTTTGCTGCTTCTTAATGAGCCAGTGCCAGCCAGACTGACACATCAACCAGTTGTGCAAGCAACATCCGTCTGCAGACGGGACACTGCTAGGATCTCATACTGAACATTACAGTGGCTGGATTTGGTACATTATACATCTTATGTCCTTTCAAGTCGTTTAAAGGACCGAAAATAAAGTGGATTATCTGTAATTGTCAGTCCAATTTAGATGTCGGCGTCAAGATTCCTCTGCAACTGCAACCACATTTAGAGAAGGAAAGAAAAAAGAGTTCTACCAAGGATTACGTTTGCATCATCAGCTGATCTCAAAGCAGCTTACCTATTGGCCTGCTGTTGTCTAGCTTGGGCAAACAGGTAGCCTTTTCACGCGAGGAAAGCTTCACGTGTTGGCCTGTGGAGTAGAGCGAGATGCGGCGGGACGCCGGCCTGTCCCGCTGCTCGTCCCCAAGTGCCTGCACCAGGAGGTCCAGTAGGGTCCGCCTTTCTTTCTGCTTCCCTTCATTGCTGTCCATGCACTGGCTGGAGGTGACGAGCAAAACTATTATACTCAATAATATGTGCCATCTCTTCTCAGCCTGCATGACTTTGTTTCAGCCTGATAAACAAATAAATAAACAAGGATCCAGTCAAGACATATTCCATACAGAAGCCCATAAATCATCTGACATCACGGTGCGTCTCTAGTGACGGCGACAAGAGCTCGTCACCGCTCCAAGACATAAGAAATGTACCAGACACGCAGTGACCCAAATCCATTAAAGTATTCGAAGCCTACACACTGCTTTCTGCCCAACACTAGCAAGCAAAATGCAATGAATATTTACAAACGATAATGTTGAAGACTATATTACTTTCATCCACATTTCAAATTCAAAGTGGATGAAAAGGTTCCTTGGAGTCACTTTTTGCATCCATTAGGAACCCAGTGGATTGTGTTTTTACAGAACTATTTATTTATGAATGAGGACCTTCTTAAGAATCTGCATATGATGTAAAGGCTACACAAAAAAAAAATCCATACATTGGTTCAAAACTCTCATACTATGAGAAGATTCCTTACACCTTTAAAATGTTCTTCTCTTTTTTCAAATATTAGACAGGAGAACCAAAACTGGTTCTTCTACAGCATCAAAGAAGCCCTTTTCTTTAATCAGAATGTAATGTTATCTCATTACCCTGACAAATGGTCACTTTCAGGTTATAGCTTTAATTAAACATAATTTTCTCTTTGAACTGATAACGTTTTGCAAATGTTTTGGAGGCATATAATACTGACATTCCATTGTGTTCTTTCATAAATGTTTTTCCCTTGTGATCCATAGTATCCATGATTTGTAATTTGAAAATAACGTTTTTATTTTTACCACTTTCAACACGTGAACATCCCGAAATATTTCTAGCTGTATTATTTTTATAATAAGACAAAAGTTTGAAAGACGTTCCACTGCCTTAACGCAGTGCGTTAACTAGATGTTTCAAATTTATAATCATTAATAATAATAAAGTAACTTACACTACTAGACGTCTGTGTGGGGGTCTGCCTTTCGGTGGGAAGGTAATCACAAAAATATCCTCCAACAGTTGAAGATGGAATGAGTGCAAAAGACGTGCTTGTCTCGTGTCACGATGGAGAACATGCGTCCTGTTTTATACGTCAAGTGCGAAGCTTCTTGAATGTAATACAATCGATTTCGGGTGGGTGGCAAGCAAAGTAGACATCTTTCTCTTTAGATTTTTTTTTTCCTCCCTTTTTTTCAACCCGTGCTCGGTCCCGTTGACATTCGCCCCTCCTTTCGCCTCAATATCATCACCAGAGTTTAGATGAGCAGAAAACTTCCAACTCGACTCGAAAGTTTGGGGGAAGGAGCATCGCTCGGCACCCAGGCGTCACGTCTGGAGAGTCAGAAGTGCTTGAGAGATTTCCCGCGCCATGCCCCTGTCCTCTGGGATCAAAACAAACAAACAAACAAACAAAAAGAAAAAAGGAAAATGTGTGCGTGTGTATGTGTGTGTGTCTGCTTGAAATGCTCTCGCCCCTGCCAGAGGTTTGTGCTCATGGATGCTCGGGTCTTGTGACTGACTGCCCTAAGCAGGGAAGGGAATGTACGCTGTCCTGCTAAGCAGGGCTCCTTCCCACCTCCCCCCAATCCGTCGGCAGCATAAGACCCGTTTGTTTGCCTGCAAACTAATCATGCTGCTGCAGATCAGTGTGGCACAGGAGAGATTCCAAGAGGTGTAAGGCTGTTTTACCATAGACTGTGGATAAAGCACCAAAATTAAATTCCTGTCACCACAGCAACGTGCTCAATTAAAACGGAATTCAAAGACAAACTACAAATCAGTTCGTTTGTCATGAATAGTACAAAGCCTGTAAATTACCCCATGACTTACAGTAAAGGCACGCTTTATTTTTTATTTTACATACTATATTGATTCCAGAGGTAGGCTAACTACGTGAGTCCTCTGCATGTAAGTACCATAGCATGAAACTTCTCTGCATTTAACCCATTCACCAAGTGAAGCTGGCTGGCAGCCAGGAACGCAGCACCTGGGGGAGCAGTGTGTGGGGACGGTACCTTGTTTCAGCGTTCCTCAGTGGTGCCACTGGCAGTCCTGGGATTTAAACCCACGGCCTTCTGATCACAGGGCTACTCCCTATCCGCTAGGCCTCCAGTTGGCCCTATTAAAGCTGGTAGACATGACTAATTAAAAGACAAACTAATAAATCAATTCACTTGCCATGGATACAAAGTCTATAAATGACCATTTGGACTAAGGGAACCTTTTTAAAATGTCATTTTACATACTATATTGATCCTGGAGGAAATTACTCCTCTGCATTTAACCCATTTAACTCAAGTGAAGCAGTGGGCAGCCAGTAACGAAGCGCCTGGGGTGTGTGGGGATGATACCTTACACTAGCAGACCTCAGTGGTGCCCCTGGCAGTCCTGGAATTCAAACCCTCAATTGTCCATTGGTGGGGGAAACTCCCTCAACACAAAACCATCAACTGATTCCAACCACAGTCTTCTCATTCAGAGGCCAGCCCTCCACCACAGGACCATTAAGGGTTGTACTTTAAAAACTCATATAGAATTTTACCAGCCTCTAATCAGAGCCCTTTTAATTGAGGGTTTCTTTACTGTTTATGTGCATAGAGATGTTCCTAATGGGTATTAAACTTGAAATCACAGCATACACGCAAGAAGATTACTACAGCTGAACTGAGCACGGTCTTACTGGGGGAGGGTGTCGTAACTACAACAGACTAACACGCAGTGTGGTGGGATCTGAGAGCATGAATGGGGAAGCTTTGTTAGGTCATGTTCTAAAGCCAGTTAGGTATAAAAGGGTTCAGCTCAGTTCAACAACTCTTTTTGGCCTCAGTGCCAAAAAATTGAATGAAAATTACCCTCCATATGAAAATTAATCTCATGCAATATAAAAGGACAATGCAAGTTGCTTATTTACTTGCTATTTTTATTTCTCAAACAAGGCGCTGCTCTAATAGCCACTCCACCCACTAACATTGACCCTAAATGTGTCAATTTAAATTATAATGTATTGTATAACAAATTTCTCAGGTTGCAGGTTATGAAAGAAAGCTTACCATGGATGAGAAGCATTATGAAGAAGATAAGCAGGTATGAGGGGTGTGTAGCTGATGAGGTATGGTGTTAAGAAGCTAGATCTGTGAGGTAGAGCCTTGTCATGGTCTAATCTTTGTGGTGGTCAAAGTATTGCAGTGTATTGTTAATAATTTTATAGCTTACTAATGTTTCCAAAATCTTGACGTATCAAGTAAGTAAGTAAGTAATTTCTTTATAAAGCACCTTTCTCAGACAAAAAAATCCCAAACCGCTGTACAGTAGTAAAACAAAGTAAAACAGGAGAAAGAATATTAAACAAAACATCATTGGGATCATTGGGTTCCTCACTTATTGTATTTCACTGTATAACTGTGTTGAATAGACCAGTCATGATCATAAAGCTTTCATTTACGGTTAATTGTTGTGTAAATACATTTTTGTGCAGCTATTAAAGTACAAGCCTAAAGTGGCCAAATTCTTGCTTCCTAGCTGTGGACATTTAGCAGCTCCCAACAGACTAAGCTCCAACTGTTTTTATACCATTCAGCAGAACTTTCTTTGTGTTTGTGAGACCCATAAGAAATCTCAGTCAATCTTTCATTTATTTGCACACATTTCCCTCTCATTCTGTGAAAGATGCCTATTGTCAGCTCAGATCTAGGGATGGTAGTTACTTGAACGTTTGGAACGGTCTAGTTATACTACCTTTCATACACACACTTATAAACACACACACACGCCCACACAATAGTTGGTTTTACTACAGTTGCATGCCCTCTCTTTTTTCCCAGGTATTTTTATTGACATACATAACATACACAACATACACAATGTGTAAAAGATATAACATTTTTTTTCTTTTTTAAACATAATATACAACAAACTCCAAAGAAGAAAGAAAGAGGAAGAGAGGAAGAGCAAACAAATAAATGAATAAAATAAAATGGCCTCTCCATTGACTGAGTATTTATCTCTGTAATACTACACTTACACCTAAACCTAATCCAAACTTTAACCTCAATAACCAATAACCATAACCTTTGTAGTCTTTTGTTTTTTTCAGATAAAAAAGTAAAGTTTAAAGTATAAACAGCATGTTTCCTTGTGAGGACCACTTCAGCATATTTTCCATTGTTCCAATCATTATGAAAGTATTTGGTTCTCTTAAAGAGTTCAGTTGACACACACACACACACACACACACACACACACACACACACACACACACACACACACACACACACACACACACA
>JBBPDC010080475.1:0-10324 GCA_037974485.1 Hemigrammopetersius urotaenia
GTTAACGCGCGATAAAATAATTGTCGGCGTTAAGTAAATAATGCGTTAACGCGATAATAACGCGTTAACTTTCCCAGGCCTACTATATATATATAGTAGACTAGTATATCCAGCATATTACACAGATCTTTGAATTGAGAGCTGGCAATGTTGGAAGCCAGGTCAACACTCAAACTTTTTCATGGTTCCATCAATAAGGGGGATCTTTTCCAGCCTGATGAGCATCACATCAGAAATCTCCTTTGTTCATGCCATCATACACTTTCACAAACATGTGTTGGATAAATCAGGATGGCCACTCTCACCTGATTGTCATCCCATTGATTTAATTTCACATTAAAATGAACAGCTAATCTTGGAAGTTCACATATTTTGCCACTTACAGATTTGTAATATTGGATAAGGTCCCTCAATAAATAAATGACTATATTGCTGTCCTATTTCCTAAACTGGCTTCTGTTTATCTACAGTACTTTTAAGACTTGTGTAAAAAATGGATTGTGTTTTGGGTCACATTTATGCAGATTTATGCAAATCTAGACAATTCTAAAGGGCAATTCTATTGGGCCTACCCCTTAAAGGTTTGTGAAGTGAACATTTGTCATATGTGAACATACCACAGCACACAGTGTGAACAGCACAAAATTCAACCTCTGCATTTAACCCATTCACCAAGCGAAGCAGGGTGCAGCCATGAACACGGCGTCCGGGGAGCAGTGTGTGGGGACGGTACCTTGCTCAGGGTAGCTCAGCTGTGCCTAGCGGTCTTGGGAATCGAACTCAGACTTTCTGGTCACAGGGAGAATGCCCTAACCACTAGGCTACCAGCTGCCCCAGCCTGCAACTGTGAAATACATCCTGCAAGTGTGAAAGCTGATGTATCAGTGTGCTCCAGAAAGTTTTTATGCATGTTCACACAAGCTCTTCACTGAGCTGCAGGTTTAAGCATGACTGGTGTTATGAACATGCACTTTGTTGCATCTTCAAATAAGTAAACAGTAACAGTGTGGAGGGACTGATAAAATAGAATTGACCAGACTACATTTTGAAAATGTGGCACTTATTCCCTGGGATTTCCTCCTTTACATCTTTCACAGTATCCAGCTCTTAAGGAGTAAAGCTGATTCTGATTCTGCTCAAATGGTCATCCATGCATTTTACATGGCATCTTCTACAGTGATTACAGTTTTACTTGGCATACTTTATTTCAAAACCAATTTAAAATAAATAAATGAACAGTTAAACTAACAGGCCCATTTCGTGACAGGGATATTTGAATCTTTGGCGCTGAATGAGGCACCAGGTGTGACTTTCTAATTAGATAACAACAATCTCTCAGTGGTTTTCATATATTTGGGAACACCCTGTTGACTCAGGGACAGAGTAAACTGTCACCTCCCATTAGAGAACACAGTAAAACAAATGTATTGTTTAACAGTAAAGCTACTGGGTTAATGCGAAATATAAAAATGTACTCAAAAACATTCCACATTATTAACGGTACTTTGATGAGGATGGATGGATACGTTTTTGAGACTTTTCTTTGTCAATATTAAGAGACAGTTGCCACCAAGCATATTCTCTGTGGGCTTTCCATTGCATAGGTAGAAAATATACCAATAATGTGCAGCAATTTTTAAATGTAAAGCATTGACTTTCATATTTTGGCCATTTGTTCTGACATTTTCTCAAGTGTGAAGGCAGTCGCTGGCATTTGTTTTCTCTGTGGCTCAGATCTCACTGTCCTACCTCAGATAAAATATAAAGATTTAGCACTCAGTACTCTCGTCTGGTTCTTACACTGTCCTGAAACTTGAATGGTTCGCCAGCCAAACAAATGTAATGTAATGTATTTTCAAACATTAAAACATGTGAAAAATAATTATATTTATTTTTTCATTAAAACATGTGAAAAATAATTATAGAGTTAAACGGTGGTGCAATTGTCCCATCATTTGGGAAACTGCAATGCCACAGCCAAGAGTAAAAGAGAGCATAACTGGCCTTGCTTTCCCTGTGTGGATAAGATGACCCTCGCTCTCCTCCTATCACTCACAATACTTTTTACCCTTTCACCTACTGTAAATTGGGAGTTAATGTTCTCCTCCATGTTGAGCAGTCTAATAATGTGTTAGAAGAGACTGGTGGAATCCTGGCAAGAGGCATTCACTAATATTAATAATCACTTGAAGCAGGAAGGCTGATGGATAAGGTAAACAAAATAATATCTGAATTAAATGTTTTGAAAGGCTTCATGTACTTTTTGGAGTATGGGCAGTGTGCCAATAGGTCATCAACAATAGACCCCCTATGGTAGAAATAGATTACCCCACCTCCCTATAGACAACGAATTGCAACCGAATAGTACTCAAGGGTGCTTTCATGCAGCCCAGGAGTGTTTGGTTTGGCTTGTATTTGTATAAAACAATTCAAAGCATTCTAAGTATACAATATGCAAACTGTACTGAGATCACTACAAGGTGACAGACCCATTATTAGTGTGCTTGCTCAAGCAGAGACACAGTTCCAACTCTGACACATCAGGACCGATCTGGAATAGTGTCCTTGTTCACAGTTTTATGCTACGCCTTCGTTCGTTCGTTCATTATTCCCGTTTTTCCGGCGAAAAATGGCCCATGGAGAATGAATAGGGCTCAACTTTCAGATAGTCCTGCTCGGACACGTTTAATCCGAAACCCACCAAACTTCATGCGATAGGCTACCTCAAGCCAACTTCCTCGAGACACAAACACTGCCGGTTATGACCTGCATTCGTCTTTTCTTTGTCTTTCGCTCATCCCCTTTTCCCCCAATAACTTGCATTCATTTTAACCTGATTGAAATGAATACAGTTTCAGAAGAGGCTTTCAAGCTCTATACAGTGACCAAATGAAACTTCATATAAGACACGAGGTTGTAAAGTATAGGGACACACCTGTTTTGACTAAACTATATGGACAAAAGTATTGGGACACAGCTATTTTAACTGAACAATGTGGACAGAAGTGTTGGGACAGAGCTGTTTCTGGGTGTTTGCTAAAGCATGAAAGACGAGAAGAAGGGGGACAAGAAGGGTCAGACGACTGCTGCATTTGAGCAAGCACACTTTGCATTTTTTCTGGAGAAATGCCATCTAGTTGAACTTGATATCACATCATGTGATATTGGTGAAAGGAAATAACTACAGAAAAGAAAAGAAAAAAAGAAGGATCTACAGTGCAGTTTCACTTTATCTAGGTAAATGACGTTTTCAAAAAGTAGTTTGCTAGAAAAATGGTAATAATCCACTGAAAAAACCAAAGCAGAGCTGTTAAGTACCTGTGTAACACTGTATAGTATAAATTGACAATTAATAACGTTTAAAACTATTAAAAATTAAGTTTGGTTTACATTTGCAAATAAGGTCCTTCCTGGAATATTCCATTTTTTGCTGGAAGGAAGTGCAAGCAGAATAATTCTACCTCCTTACTTACGCATGAATTCCATTTATACACTTTTATTTGGAATTTAAAAAATATCAGATTTTTATGTCTAGAACATACTGTATTTTTTCCAGTTCTAAACCATACCATACTGATTTACTTTAATCAGTGTGGTGAATAAGCACATGTACTCTTAGTGTCACCCGTTGCTGGCAACAATACATTATCACTAACAATAATTTTTAAATACACATACTATTAATAACAATTATATATTGAACAATTAGGTATTTGATCATATTTTATATTCTTTGTCATTTTATAGGTCACGCTAGGCCCGACCTTGTTCTTGTTTCCATTTGCCCCAGATTGTTTATGCTTTCAATGTGCTTTTGTTATTGTAGTCGTTCGCTGTCCCTGCCTGTTTATTCTATGTTCTGTTGTCATTTAATAAAGCACTTTTTAATATATCCTGCTTCAACAGCATCATTCAAGTCATAATAATAGCAACAGCACCCGGGGAGCAGTGTGGGGATGGTTCCTCAAGGATACCTCAAAGGTGCCACATTGACATGTGGGCATTTGTATTGTCCATCATAAGAAGTTTTTAGACATAAGTTTCTTCTGAACTTAAGAATATCATGGGGAATCTGTCCTGTCTTTGCTGCTGTACTCTTTTGGGAAGACTTGACACTATGATTGAAACACTGATCAGCCACTACAGTAGGTACTGATGTTGGATGAATGTATTGTCATCTAAGTCCCTGATGGTGTAATGGTCAGGTGTCCCAATACATTTGTCCATATAAGATAAACAAAGACGCACAGCTCTATGTCACTGTGCTCTAAGTCACAATTGTTATGCATATATATAACCAGCGGGCTGACATTATTTTTTTTCTTTGCTGCAGTACTCTAATGAGTACCTACATTACTGAATTGGTACGCAGCTAATTTCAAAAATGTTCACCTTACCATGGGCGGTCCCCCGGTCGCGCATTCATATATGGATAGATTTTCTTTTAACTTCACTTCTGAACATTGTCAAATGGTGCTGAATGTGCAAAGTGACTTTTAACCTAAATTAACTTACAGGTCTAGTCACACACAGGATTATTTGACAAAAAAATTAAATCAACATTGTAGTATTATATGTGTGTCTGCTTTCTCACCATTAACTGGTCGAAATGACGATTGCCTGCTGGCAGAGCCACTAGGGGGGAGTTTTTGTGAGTGTGTATATATTTACTCACAGGATATTTACTCAAACTAGGGAAATGAGAACACCTGGTCAGGGGAGGAGACATGATCAAAACACAGGTGAGCAGGATGGACTTTGGTGGGGCTAAAACCAAAAAAACAAATGCATAAGTGGAAAACGGAAGCAACATAGACACGAAAACAGATGGAGAGACACAAGGAACATACAAACATGATGAAATGGAAAAAACACAAGGAGAACATTACAGTCAGCATGGTACGGCATAATGCAGGGAGTACAAAACTGCATTCCCTTCAGGAGAAAGCTGGTATGCAAAAATCACAAAATTCCTCTTGGAATTTGTTGGATATTCTGGCACTGCCCCCTCATTATTCCCAAACCGGCTGCTTGTTGTGTTTGTTCCTGCATTTGTTCTTGGCTTCATGTCATTCTTAGCCATGCTAGCCAAGTGAGCCTTGTCAGTTCTTTCAATTTTTTGACATTTATCTGCATGTTTGTTGATAACTGGTTTGATCTTCTCCCAATCTTATTATCTTGGAATTCATTGATTTACTTATTAACATCTGAGGTCAAGTCAAATCAAAACAAGGACCAGATACACTACCAGTTTGACAGATACTGTATTTGTTAACAACAGATTTGTTAAGAGTGCAAAAAAATACAATATTGAGGTAAAAAGCAATAAAGAAATAAACATGCAAAACAATAACAGCAGCAGGATAGAAAATGTGCAATGGGTGTAAGTATAAATGCAAACCCAATGCAATTTTTGTTCATTAGAAGGTTTCAGTAAAAAGGTTTCATTAAAAATGAAATGATTTTAAAGGATAATATCGCTAACTCAGCAAAACTTCAGAACAAAACACATGACAGTGCTTCAGAAGAGGTTGAAGAAGTGTTTGTAGAAGAGCTGGTTGATGCTGGTTTATAACGATAAGACATTGGACACTGGAGTCATCACTGCCATCTACAGATTAAATATCTTCACTGCAAGAGCATTTAAGTTGGAATGGAAGTAAGAACGGAGTAAGATTGTGCAAATAAGAATCTTTCTGGCATGACTGGAGATATTTGAGTGTTTACATGAACATCTAGTATAAAAGATTCTTCACGCTATCTTTAGCTCTTTTGGGCGACTAACTATTAGTGGTAGTCCTGTCTTGATTAGAGGTGTTTGGGCTTCCTCAACTCATTCCTTCCACAGTGGGTGGAGATAAGGTCGATTTTTCTGGATTTTTCACAGGACAGTGACTGCATGCATGCTGAGTGGTACTCTAAATCAGGAAGGCAGGGGACAATGAGGCTAAAATAAATAAAAGGTAGCTTTTAAAACCCAGAAAAAACGCATTCCTCTAACAGAGTCTCCAGGCCTCTGTGAGTCTCTGAATTGATAGATGTTGCCTGGAATTCAATAGTAAACACGTGCAAATCTTTATATATGTCACCTCAATTAATGTGTTTATATTGTTAATCACAGATACTGAAACAATTACATGCTGTACTTGAGTTTTATTCTGGAACTTCATAATTTTCATTTTGAACTTCAAAGTCATGTTTCATCAATAGTGTCCGTAACACTCCACCTGCTGGCTGAAGATTTTCCATTTGAAAAGCACTAGTTGTGCAAAGCAAGATGCTCAGCTGAGATGTAGCAATACCGATGAAGATGAGGAACAAAATGTTGTTGAGGGAGAGCAGGAGCAGCACTGCTATGTAAGATGATTAATAGGACGTTGCTGTGGAAGATGAGAAGCAGCGCTGCTGAAGAGTGATTAGAATTGGAATCTTACCGAGTGCAGTATTATGTGCAATAGTCTTACATGTACAGTACAACTACTAATGACAATATTAATAATATACTTCTGATCTTTACTGAGTGCGATAACATACTACTCTCTGTGTTTCACTTAACTGTAAGTTACTATTAGGTTTCACTTAACGGTAAGTTACTAACTATATATATAGTGTCTTTAGTTAGTTAAAAAAGATTCAGTTGCTGGTTCCATGTGACTTGGCTGGCCTCACCCTCCGAGCACTCTTAGTGTCTTGTGATTAGGAATCTTAAGCGAATTGATTAAATTGCTAAGATGGAAAAATGCAAACAAAAAAATGAAAACTAAAAGAAAATAGAAGCATGTCTTGAATTTTTTTCATCAATTATGTTTAAATATTTACATTTTTGGCACCTGTACAATTCCAACACATAAGCAGAATGTTAATTTACTTCACTGCTATTTTATAACAGCAGCTGCTCAAACTGTAGACTGCCAAAGCCTCCTAACTACCACACATGATGAAGCTTGTTGAGTTGCGTGGGGTATTTAGGTGAAGACGCCAGTCTTCTGATGATAATCCGCTGGAGTGTTTTATATAGCTAGTAGTATGTGTGTGTAATCTGACTAATTATTGTATTAGTCAGGACATTTCTGTAATTCTGATATGTAATAATGCATGCTAGGTATTATTCTGTCATACGTGAGCACACCACAGCACAATTCCTCTACATTTAACCCATTCACCAAGCAAAGCAGGGGGCAGCCAGGAACACAGCACCCGGGGAGCAGCGCATGTGGGCAGTACCTTGCTCAAAGGTGCCTAGTGGTCTTGGGAACTGAACCCACGACTTCCTGATTGCAGAGCAAACGCCCTAACCACTAGACTACCAGCTGCCCTACAGCTGCCCTTACAGTGAGAGAACTCAAAACAGAGAGAGCAAAAACAGAAAAGTGATGTAAAGTTGTGAATTCTGTCAAATCAATCAGGCCCAGGTGTACAGTGCAGAAACACAAAATAATGGATAACTTTACAAAAGCATACAGTAAGTACTAGTTTCGGGCTATAATGCCCCGTCAAACAACTGAGGTGTTACTGAACAGTGCCCTCCTGTGTCCATAAAACAAAAGAACAGTTTTGAGCATGTGGCGGGCCTTCCAACTGTGAACCAATTTCCCATCACTTTTCTTTCCTAACACGGTTTTTATTCTAGGTTAAGCTAGGTGCTTGTGTCAACACTGGAATTCAATCAACAGCTTTCCAATCCAGATATAACAATTTATTATGAATAAACAGCATATCAGCAGTAGACCTAACACCAGCCGTCCGTCAACATACCAAAGATCCTAAAAGGCACAGATGCAATGAGGAAGAAAACTTTCAGGCTTATAAAAAGAGTTTCCTACAGTACAAATCTATGCAGTACCATGACTATAATTATGATGTTTAAAGCAAATGGAGATTCACTTCTACTGTGATCAATGAGTCGCAATGTGCTGGGTGTTTTGTAAATAAATGTTGTACCACAAATGCCAGTTACATAGAACCTTTAAATCGACATAGTACCCATAGATTTACCCATAGATAATTGCATTCTTGGACATTATACACATTTCTCATCGTATTAACTCATGTTTATCAGTACCACAATAATGGCAAGCTCTGGTTCTGCAATAAACTTGGACAACTGTTTTGGCCTAAAAAGGAGGCCTACAGAAGTGGAAACTGGACCCTTAGGAGACAGGACAATCTTAATAGAACACTCTAAATCACCAATCTTATCCACAGATGTCTGGTGGCTACAGGCCAAGTCAAGCTTACCTCACATTACTGTTCAGATGTGCTTTCGCTTGATTGGAATGAAAACCTGCAGCCATGCCAGTCTTTTATGGGCAGGGTGAGTCATCTCCAATCTGGACCCATTGACTGACAATGGACTCATTGACTGACTGCAACCGTCTGCAACAGACATTGCCAGTTACAAGGAGCTACCCTATAAAACAATGGGTGACCATTAGCTGGCTGTTTAGATAAATGCAGATTTGAAATACACAGGACTACACACCTCCCAAATTCTATTACCCCTCCCATTCAAACCACACAGACATCTGCACCTCTTCCCCCTCTGACTGCTATGTAGCTAGACACCCAGCCTGCATGGAAGATCTGTGAAGAGGACGTGCACCAACCCCTCCAGTCCCAGAAGGTTAGGAGGGCACAAGGCCCGTCTGGTGTTTCATCTTCCTGTTTAAAGGTTTGCACTGACGCCAGACATGTTCTCACACAGACCTTTATTCGTCCCCATAATCAGGGCAACTGGTGGCCTGGGAGTTGCCCCTGCAATCAGACGGTTGTAGGTTTGAATCCCAGTACTGCTAGTGTCATCACTGAGGTACCCTTCAGCAAGGTACTGTCCCCACACTTTCCCTCACTCACTTTCCTTCTTTTTTCACTCTTTTTATGTCACTTTCTGGACTAAATGCTAAATGTCCGAATAAATGCTCCGTTCTCAATGAATAGCAATGGGTGAAAACAGGAGTTGCAAGAGAAAATCAGAGCCTAGTCATCTGCTTTTATACCTGGAGATTGTTTTTTGTTTGTTTAAAGACAAAACAGACTTGTCTCTGATGCTGTATCGCTGCTTTTTTTAAAATCTAGAACCTCTGGATGAGGGAAATAAATATGTCAGATGGTTACTGTACCATATTTGGACCATATTTGGACCATAGTTCTTTTTATAGCCTCTGGCACAAGAATTCGTGCTAAACTTGCCATAAAGCTGAGGTCAGTGGGTGTGGAGACATCCATTGAAAAAATGGATTTTCTGCACTTCAGACAAAAGTACAAAGTTGATCACAGAGAAAAACAACTTGGTTTTAAATATCAACAAAACTAAAGAACCTGTTAATTTTAGACTAATGGACTACTCCACTACAATACATATATATGGGCAACATGGTGTTGCATTGATTAGCAGTGTTCAAGGTAAAGTGTTTTATTTGTCACATGCAGTTCTGCTTCAACAACAGACAGTAAAATGCTTTTCCATCAATACACCCTGGCTCTGCTACACTGAACTGACAAGACAAAATCAATCTAAATAAACAGGAATAAAATTTACATTCTAAAAAAAATAACAATCATGTGAAAGAAACATTTTGCAATGAAATTGACAAATGTGAGAAGTTTCTGGGTTTGATTTGTGGAATTTGCTTGTCACCTTGTGTCTGCATGGGTATCCACCAACAGCTGTGGTTTTCCACCAACAGTACAAAGGGGGGGATGTAAATTGCCTCTGGGTGTGAGTGTGAGATTTTGTCTCTGCTTGGTGACTTGAACAGTGTACGAGTGCTGGAATAAGCTCCAGCACCTCCCATGACCCTGGACAGGATAAGTGCCTTGGATAATGACTGTGGGAAAAAAAACACATTTCTAGTGATCTAACAAGGGCCAGGGTAGCATATATCTCTCTGGAAGTCTGGTCTCAGTACAAGCACCATAGAGAAGATTTCATCAGATTGTATTACAACTTTATTACAGTTGGTATGGTAACACTGCCAGCTCACAGTGTAAAGTTTTGTAAAAAAAAATAAAATAAATAATAATAAATAACACTGACTGCCTGTGGTCTTTCACTGTCTCATCTTTCTACCAGTCTAAACAGAGCATTAAAACCTATCTAAAGCTTGCCCATGTTTTCTGCTCGCAACACATCAACATCAAAAACTGACTTGCTGCCTGACACTTGCAACTGTAATGCGATAATTACTGTTAGTGACCTCATCTGTCAGCTGTGACTGTTCTGTGTATGTGTGAATGTCTACATATTTGTATGTACACTCACCTAAAGGATTATTAGGAACACCTGTTCAATTTCTCATTAATGCAATTATCTAATCAACCAATC
>JBBPDC010080486.1:0-10324 GCA_037974485.1 Hemigrammopetersius urotaenia
CAACAAAGTCACCAGAGCGACAGACTCCACTGCGTTCAGCGAGAGAGCGCCGCTCTTCCTGTTTATCCTGAAACCGTTGCACCATAATGACGTAAGCGTGCTCCGGCACGAATGCAGAAATCTAATGTGAGTGCGGGCCAGAGGGGGAGTGGGAAGAGGGGACAATCGTACTCTGGCCTGGTTCAGGGCAACCGTGCCTAGTGTGAGTACACCCTAAGGCTGTTATGAGTGGGGCCAAGTAAAATATTTTATTTCAAATTTTATTTTATATTGTGCATTGTTTAAATGCTGAATAAATAGTTTCATAGTTTTGTAACAGATTTATTCTTTTAATAATTTAATAATAATAATTTCTTTCAGTGTTTTGGTTTTCGGTTTCAGGCAAAAAAAAATCATTTTGGTGCATCTCTACTATTTTATGTTACAAAATTAGTATTATTTTCTTAATTTAGATGTAAAAAAAAAACATATTGCCACGAAAAAAGCAAAAAAAAAAGTGGAGAATATTTGCAAGTGTTGCATTGTTGTGGGGATTTCTGTGTAAATTGATGAGTTAGGATCTCATACAAAATCCGCGTGTGACTGGATCTGCCAGTCCTGGCCGCATAAAACTGGGGGATTACTGTACTGTATTTCTTATGTCACTCTCCCAGCAGAGGGAGCCATTACTGTGGAAACAGTCTGTGGTGGTGTCTGTTGTTAAGGTTAGCCGCCCCAAAACCCTTAATTTTAGACCTGTTGCATTGACTTCCTTGGTCATGAAGTCCTTTGATAAACTGATGAAAACAGAGTTCTTAGCTAAAACAGAATCCCTTTTAGACCTACTTCAGTTTGCTGATAGAGCCAAGAGGTGGGTACAAGATGCCACAATAACCTTTTTTTAATTTTCTATAGAAACATCTAGGGGGGAGAGGGAATGATTACATTTATGGCATTTAGCAGATGCTGTTTATCCAAAGCGACTTTCATTCCCTAACTACCGGGACAGTCTCCCTGGTGGTGCTGAAGGTAGGATTCGAGCCCATGGCCTCTTGGTCTAGAGGCAAGTATCCTCCCACTAGGCCGCCACCACCCACCACATGCTAGGCTGCTAACCCCATTTAACACCACCCAACCTCATCTGTAAGTTGAGAAATTATCTTGATCTGAGCTTTTTTTATCCAGAGATCTCACAGAGTGAGGTTGAATAGTAAGCTATCCAGTGTTTTAACATCGTCTACTGGCTCCCCGCAGGGGTGTGTTCTTTCTCCTGTGTATCTTATATACAAATGACTGTTAGTGATCACTTAGTGACCCCTATTTCTAGCCAGTTACCTTCAGTTAATAATAATAAATATTATATATATATTGATATAATAATAATATTATTTATTTGCTTTATTTATTTCTTGTTGTGGTTTGTGGGTGGTCTGTGTTGTGTGTTTTATTTGTTGTTTTTACTGTGGTATATTACTGCTGCCAACAATTTGCCCCTTGGGGACAAAGAATAAAGTGAACCTGAACTTAAGTGGATCTCAGGGAAAGTGAAAATCATTCTGTCATACGTAAACACACCACTGCACACAGTGTGAACAGCACAAAATTCTTCCTCTGCATTTAACACATTCACCAAGTGAAGCAGGGGGCAGCAGGAACACATTTACATTTCATTTACATTTACGGCATTTTTCAGACGCTTTTATCCAAAGCGACTTCCATTCAGTGGGACTACAGGGGACAGTTTCCCTGGAGCAACTTGGGGTTAAGGGTCTTGCTCAGGGACCCACTGGTGGTGCTGGAGGTAGGATTCGAACCTGCGACCTCTTGTTCCGGAGGCAAGTATCCTACCCACTGAGCTACCGCCACCCCACGGCGCCCAGGGAGCAGTGCGTGGGGACGGTACCTTGACGGTACCTCAGCTGTGCCTGGTGGTCTTGGGAATCAAACCTGATTCTGATCGCAGGGCGAATGCTCTAATCACTAGGCAACCAGCTGCCCAGTAGGATCTAGAAAATGTAGATATTATAGAAAAATAATATTTGAATAAAATATGAAAGTGTCTGTATGGCAGTAGGAGGTCAGTGAACTCGGAGCTGGAACTCTTCTGATGAACAGAGTCAGGATCAGGGAGGACTGATGGAAGGATGAGGGGCTTGAGGCGTCCTCATTTCAAGCATTTCATAACTGCTTTTGTGATCACTGTATGCTCTTAAAAATAAGTGTGAATGTTTGCGTAGTGCCATAGAAGAACCATTTCCTTGGATCCTTTTTTGAAAGGTTTCTTCAAAGAACATTTAATAAACGTTTAGGAGTGCAGAACATTTTTACAGTGTTAAGAACCTCCACATCATGTAATAGTTCTTAGAAGAAACCTTAAGATGATCAATGGCCTTTACATTATCTGAGGATTTTGTATCTTTATAAGGTTTTTTCATGCTTTATGGTTTCTTTATGGTTCACAAATGGTTCTTTTATGGTAACCCTCAAAGATCTAGTTGTGGCTCTTAAAGAGGGTTTTTTGTCGAAAGTTCACCAACAGTGCAATGATGTTGTTTTTGGCTAACAAGTCGTCTCTGCTTCTCTTTTTTTCTCTTTAGTTTGTTGTGGCCACCTACAGCTTGCTGGCCCTCTCTGCAGCAGTGTATGTGATGAACAGGACCAAAAACAAGGAACATACTACACCAACACCCCCAACATTTTAAAAATGCATTTTTCCAAAACATGCATTTTTCTATAAATAAACTATGGGAAACTTTGAATGACCTCTATAGTGTGGTATAAGGTATTTGTTTCAGAAGCCAATTCTTATTCTATACCTGTTTACAGAACAATATAATTGGAATAGGTGGGGGTGTGGGTCCCAAAATGTGACCTAATGGTGTTCCCTTAATTGGAATACAGACACTTTGTTACATAACCTCTACACATGCAAAGATGAAACTATATAATCAAGTGATTTACTTATTTCAAGAAACAATACAGATAGTTCGTTTTTCAAAACATAGGAACATTATTTCCCTTCCCAGACGTGGCTGACCATTTCCTGTAAGAGAACAGCCAACATTCAGTATGAACTTAGGCAAACATCTAAGGAATTACAGGTCTTACAAGCCTAAGATAAAAAAACATCACACGTGGCGTCTGGCATTTACTGGAGTGGAAATAGTCTCTCTACAGATGTTTTCCATCCTGATAGTTTTGGGATGTCCACCTCTGAATTAATTAACATGTACTTTTACAAACTACATCTGTGAACAACACTGGAGTGTGCTAGATATTTAGATATTTTTATTATCCTGTTTTTTGTTTAATTTCTCCTTGGTTTCATGATGATTGATTGTGGATCTGAGATCATTCTGAAAGTGAAGCTTTGGTTTTTAGCTTGTTGATCCTGACAGCAATTTCCACTATTTCCAAAGAATGTAGAAGTACTGTTTATAGAAGGTTCCTCATTTCTCTTCTTTTTAAAACCTGCTCCTTATATGCTGTAAAAGTTGGAATATATATTTTATATATGTGCCATAGATCAACAATTTTCAATTGAACACAGGGCCTGTGTCACGTCAGGTGCTCGGGGAGTGAGGCGAGGCGCAAGAGTGCAGGTTCCATTTGAAGGAATTTTATTACATAAAGGACACAGACTCTACAATGAAAACAAAAAGCCACAAGGGACTAACAGAAGTACAACTAACAGCAGACACATCAGGAGGGGACCACGTGCAGGAAACACACAGGGTATACGTGAGGGTTGACCAGCAACTGGAAACATGAACTCATAGATCTTAAATACAAACCCCACTCAAACATGAACCAATCATAATACACAATCACTTAAAGAAAACACAGGACACCTGACACTGAGACCCTAGACACAAAGATACACTTGATTCAAAATAAGAGTCCCAGAAACAAAACCCCCCATTGCGGCCTCTAGCGGCCACTCTGTGGACGTCACAGCCTGTTGGTCATACAGTCAAATATATAAATAGTGCTGCAAGTGGGGGTCCCCATTTGTTGTTGAGAGACTATGACCAAAGACGTTGGATACCAAAAACTGAGATATTGGTCAATTGATGTATTGTTGGGCCCTGTTTAGTTCTTAAAATGCACGATAAGGCACAGGCTTATAAGGCTTATCTGACTCGGCAAAAGATAATTGGTTCATGTTATTGACTCTCATTGCTGACATAGGCCTACTTTTGAATCACGAACCTGACCATAAATCAGTTCATATTTTTTCTTCTGTATTAAAATATGATCCAGATGCTGTTGCAACAGAATCAGCGTTAAAGGGCACATATGCAAAACTCACTTTAGTTATAATAGGTATGTGGGCTATACACATGTTCATGATGTTCTTTGCACAAAATCACTCCCATATAAAGAGATCTCACCAGCTTTATTCTTCACAGTATCAGCCGTTTGGATTGCTCCCTTATTGTGATGTCACAACAAGGGAAATTTGCATAGACCCACCCCTCATCTGTTGAGACCCCACCCACTAGATTAGTTTTTTTTTTTTTTTACAAGCACGGAAAAGCCGAGCACAAAGGCAAGTTACATATGAAGTGTTGTTCGTTCAACCTTAAAAAATGAAAATTCGAATAAGGAGCTGTGAAGAATGAGTTAACTTCAGCATCATGGGGTCCATAAAATGTCAGCAGATGAGGGAAAACGGCTCGTTTTGAAAGGGACTGCAACTGTCAGTAATAAAGCTGGTGAGACCTATTGTAACTTGTTTTTTAAAAAGGTGTGTTTTGCATATGTCCCCTTTAAGTAAGAATGTGAGGCACATGCAGTACAGCTGATTGACCAATAAAGGACAGTGAAATCTGTCAAGTTATTCCTTTGAAGCTCCAAACAGAAGTTCATTGTCTTTTGGGGTGTGTGCAGGGCCGTCTCTGGCTAAAAGTGGTATGAGCAACTGTTTAGGTCCCCAGAAAACCTTGAAAGGAAAGCATTTTTGAAGAAAAAAATTTATGGAGTACTAATTCTTTTTCTATGCCTGCTTACGGAACAGTAGAACTGGGATGGGTGGGGGTTTGGGTCCCAAAATGGTCTATTGGTCAACCCTCATTGGGAATACAGACATACATAGAATATACAGAAAGACATACAGAAAGTTCTTTACATAACTTTTCCACATGTAAAGGTGAAACCGAAAGATCTTTGTTTTTTACTTTCAGCTTCTTGTAAGTCTATAGAGGAAAATGTAGAAGAATGTAGAAACGCTGTGTATGGAAGGTTCCTCTTTTCTCTTTCTTTTTTAAGTCTGCTCTTTTTACTTGGTAAACGTTTATGGTCATTGAAACAGTATAACACCAAACACTGCTGCACCACGGGTGCCATTGGAACAATTTCCAAATGAACACAGGGCCTGATTGCCATCCGGTCACATATATAAATGGGGAGTGCTGCAAATAGAGTTCTCCATCTGTTGTCGAGAGACTGTGACCAAAAATTTAGGTAATTGTGATTTTTGTTGATATTGTTGGTCATTTGATATTTTAGCTGGTCCCTATTTAGTTCTCCAAGTGCACAATGAACTGTGGGCAAAAGAGTGTGAAAGCTTTAAAGAATGCTGATGTTCAGTAAACAGCAATGCCAACCAAAGATCTCAGCCACCAAAAGAGGTGACAGTAGCTGTGGTTATTGCATGGAACCACTGACCGCCCTCATGTTTCTCTGAATAAACGATGCGCTGCACGCCACAACTTTTCTTTCAACCTTTAAGCAGAAGCTGCATTCCTGTCCTGAGTGTTTGCCAAGGAAACAGCAAAACAAGGTTGAATAAAAGAGGATATGGTAAGCTGAGCCACAATGAAGTGTGGTTTGTTGCTATGCACTTTAAAAACCATTTATTTTTTCACTTTCACTTTGTAATTGAAGCTTAACAGATTACATGTCTGTGGCAAACACAATATATTTGTAACTTATATGTAAATTTGTGAAATGTACATGCATGTATATCTTTACTGTTATTACAAGATAATTATGAAATGATTGTAATACTTGTTTTTAAGTACTCATTTAAGTAATTACATATACGTAATCATTTAAATATTTGTATGGTATATAATAAACAAGTAAACTCCTCCAGAAAGAGGTTAAAAGAAGCTGAGCATCGAATTACAAGTGTTGAAAGCAAAATTGAAAGCACATGTAACCTTTTTATGAGTACCTGGCCCTTTAAAGAACAGGTTACATGTGTATGCAAAACTGAAAGCTTTTGCATTTATTTGGAATCTACTCCTCCACCAGTACACAAGTGCTTACTGGTAAGTATGCAAACACTGCAGAAACTTAAAACAAAATGTTTACAATTGGAACGTGGTTTCCGAGGAAAAGGTGCTTCTAGTTTCCTTTTTACAAATGTTTATGAATAAGTTGCCAGACGCTTACATGTGCAGACTTATGAGTTGGTTTACTGGTGGTGTTGAGAAAGTAAATAAATTATTGCAAAAACATCTGTATGTGTCTCTACAGTGAACCATTTTACACCAAAACTGAACGACAGAATGACAGAAATGTAATAAACTGATGGCAATGAGTTAGTGCTTTTAAACTAGTAATGTATGTTACAATATAATTTGTGTTAAGTATGTCACATTAGGTGAATGCTGGTAAATGGCCATTCAATAAGAGAGAACTCTTTCTAATATATATCACCAGAAACGAACAAAAATTCACAACTGTAATTCTATCATTATAATACAGTATCATAATAGTAGCTGTGTTCGAAAAGTGCATTTGTTCACTTGCTCACTCGTTCACTTGCTCACTCATTCACTACATAGTGCCCTAGATAGTAAACGAGGTTTAGTGAAGGTGTTTGAGGAGGGGAGCCATCAAATTGTGCTGGAGACCGGGCCTCCAGGACCTTACTTTAAAACCCTGCTGTAACCTCAAGTATCTGTTGATACCAATACCAATCCAATACTGTTATAAAATTCCAGTTTCTACACAAATATACTTCACATTGTGTCCAGTATGGAATTCTGCACATGTGGGTGAATTGCTAGTGGCTCTATGGTAGATGGTTTATGCAGTTTTTACGTGCAGGAGCCTGCACTTGAATAGCTATATATGAATTCAATTAAGTCTATGAATTGGGACACAGCTCGGCTGCTCATCTGTGTTCCTTGCATACTCATCTATGTGTCTCTCTTTACAGAATGTTGCTCAAAGTTTAGATTACTGTTCAGGCTTTTTTCCGTATCTGATTAAGTGATTTTGGTCTGTAACAGACAGACACTGATAGTGAGTATCAGATCAGCACAAGCCTACTGGCAACGCTTGTTAGATAATATGTTTGAATGGTAGTTCCACACTAGTTCTTTCACCAGATCTCTGCACTGACAGAGCTGGGAATTGATTGTTTTTTCCATTTACATGCAAATTCTCTACAAAGGTTTGATTCGGTGCCACTAATGTGCCACAATGGATATTACATGACAAGTTAATTGCATAGAGGCATGTTCAGGCAAAAGCAGTGATATCTGTGTCAGATGTTTTAGTTTATAGCATATTTGTCCAAACTTGCTTGCTGAACACTTTCACATTCGTTTTCAAATGTGCAGTTCATTTTTGTAATGTCACTACTCAACTTTTGATACAGTTGTTTATACTTAGCCATCGGCTGAGTTGATAGAAAGCCAACATGAGGTGAACAAACCTGGAGATCCACCCCACAACACAATTGATATTTCCATGCATAAATGATTTATTTATAGCTCAAGGCACATTGTCGTGCTTTAGTTTTTTTGCCATAATGTCAGTTTGACATATGACAGGTAATCCAAAGAAAATGCTTCTGGCAAATTCTTTAAGAGTAGCCATGCTAGAGAGAGAGTGTTGTAGGCTACAACATTAACCTAGCTAGGTAGCAATGTTAAACTTTCATGCTTAGACTATGTTTATAAGTAGCATTTTGTAAATGGAATGTGAGCGTCTTGGAACAGAAATATTTGAAATATTTTATGTAAGGATTCTTCACACCTCTGAAAGGTTTTTCCCGTTTACCAGAGTGGTATTTTAAGGAACTAGAATGGTCCTTCTCTGGCATTCCTTGAAGAACCCTTTGAGGCAGTTTTGTTTTTAGGAGTGTAAAAGTGGGTCATGCTGAAGATTGATGAGCTTACAGCATGGAGAGGGATTTCAGCACAATGGGGTGATTTTCCTGCTCTGATACACCAACTCAGCAGGAAAATTAGGAAACTGTGCTGGACACTAATCCTTCAGGAATTTGAGCTGGGAAAGTGGGGGTAAAATATGCACTGGGTGGTAAAATGACTGATGTTTCACTAAGCAACATTTACTTTGTAAGATTTCTTTCAATAGGCAAAAAAATATTCTTCACATTACAACATATCTTAAAACATTTGGAACAGCGCTCAAGACAATGCCTTGAGATAAGTGAAAAGGTCTTTGTGCTTGTGAGTAAAACTTGATACAAGATAACCTCACTTTCTGTCGCGAGGGCTGGGTCTAACCGGCCCTCGTGATTTACCTCGGCGCAAGGAACAGGCTGGGAGACAGACGTCCATGCTTTGGTCTTTATTCAGAAATAAAACAAAACATAAAAGAAAAAGGCACGGGGGCCGTCAGGAAATACGTTACTTAACCAGGCAGGGGTAGAGAGGCGATGGACACACGAGGAACAACCAAAAACACAGGGTTTAAATACAGGACTAAATCACAGGACATAACGTAAGGCAGGTGAACGCAAAAGACACGTGACACAAGCATGAACAGAACTACAAAATAAAGGCACACATAAGGCACAGGACGAAAAACAAAGGCAAAGTACGGAAAAGCACTTTCCCTTTCTTTGTACTACTATCCATTTACTATAATATTATCAGCAGCATTCCATGTAGACAAAGAGAAACACAAGTTGCTCCAGGGAGACTGTCCCCTGTAGTTAGGGAATGTAAGGTGCTTTGGATAAAAAGGCGTCTGCTAAATAAATGCAAATGTAGAACATTTGAAAAATGTGGCGATTTCCCATTTTGGTCACAGAACTCATGATTTGTTTTGTGTATAGGTGACTACATTTATGATTTCACGCAGTTCTTTGAGAGGTTACATTCTACTGCTGTGCATGATATGCTATAAATGTAACCTACCTGGATAGAGCACAGACATTCTGGTGACTCTTGTGATCCAGCTAGAATTCACACCCTTAGGTTTAAGAAAAGAAATTTTAAAGAACCATTGGAGCCGTTTTGGGGAATCTAGCATTTGATATTTCAGCATTGCTTGAAAGTACCAATTGAAAATATCAAAAATAACTAAAAAAAAAAAGGAGCAAAACAGAAGATTTCTGAATGGTCCTACCTCACTGTGAAAGAATAGTGAGTATTCACTCTGTGGGAGCTCATTGCCATTATCAATGTAAACCAAAGGCCAGCATCATGTGTCCAAATCAATCATTGCTTTAAACAAGACATCAATTGTTATTTGGGACTTTGAGGTTTTATGACTAGCAAATCCTATTTGCAAGCTTTTGTTTCCATGTGAATGGATGGAATATAGTCATTGGCTTGACAGGCTTGAGGAGACCTGAATCGAATTTGTCTGCCTCATCAGGAAGCTAAACATATATAATTTCCAGGGATAAAATTTAAGCTTGTGAAGCTGCAATTGAAATTAAAGCCAAACAAGTCAAAGGAAATCATTGCTGATTGCATGTTAATGCTACAGTTTCCTCTTTGTAGCTCTAACAATGATAACTGCCCCAGTGTTGCGAAGGAAAGTAGGATTTATTTTACTTTACATGTTTGTGATGGCTGAGTTTGGTTTTGTATACAGTGATGGCCATCCCCCAAAAAACATTGTCCCGTTAATATGAAATGAAACCACACTATTAGGCAATTGCATAAAACAGTGAATCCATTCAGGTCTCACTTTTAGTGTGATCACATAAATACATAACCAGTTTTTCTTATTTTAATTTTGTGTATCTGTGTCATCAGCTAGTTTTGTCTACTGGTCAGTTCTGTACTGATCAGCTTAGTGTATCAAATTGAAATACTAGAAAAGTATCATAAGTGACAAACACAAAAGTATTTCTACATGTTTCTAATCTAACTAAAAAAAGAGCCTAACTGGAAAAGTTAGACCCTAAAATGCCTAAAATGCTTAAAATAATTTTAATGGCTAAATTGATATTCGTCTTGAGCCACATTGTGACGGTCGCCCCGCCCCTTTCCCGTGTCCGCCCCTCGTCTTTCCCTGAATATGAGTTCTGCGTCATTTTCCTCGTATTTAGGTGTGTTTTCCCCGTCCACGTGTCTGCTGTCCAAATCCCTCCTTCCTCCCTTCCCCTCGTACCCTAGTAGTC